>JBCAUI010051666.1:0-20645 GCA_038406195.1 Haplosyllis anthogorgicola | reverse complement strand
GTGGCACAAGTTACAATAGATTGTTTTCATTTGATGTTGAGATAAGACTCGAAATGTGTTAAATACAGTACAAACATTGGCCGGCAAAGTGCAAACATTGGCTGTGCATCACCTGTGATAAGAAGAAGAAATATTGATTAAGGGCATTTCTATTGTGTTGGAAATATCGATATAAGCAGGGAAATTGATATAGGAATATCAATATAAGCGGAACAATTAACATTGGGGTCAATGGAAGAAATTTGGCGTGGAAAAAAAAATTGGTTTGAATGCGATATCAATATAAGCGATATCGATATAAGCGGGGAGGAGTGTACTTTGACACTTGATTGCATTACAATGGAGTGGTATCTCCTTGAATGAATACCTCACACCAAGGTTGGGTGAGTTCTCAGATGAGTTAATGGTTGAAAACTTAAATGTAAAGTGCATTTTTCATGACCAATGTGATCAGTACTTGCTGTATATCAAGTGGATAAATTTTACGAAAGCAAACGTTACCGGTTTTCGCGACACTGTCGGCCCCGTCTCCTTGAACCTGCCAGCCGAAGATTCCGCGCTGGCGGTGCCCTCCCTCGGTTAACGTACAAAACGCCAGGATGCCGTGATATCCCTCCAGATCCGCTACTATGTTTTCATGCAGCTTATCCAGCCTGAAACAGACACGAAAAGATCCAATGCAAAATTAAGTCGGTGAAGCATTATGAATTTAAACCTTTGTCTTACAACCAATTTACTTTGGAGGAAGAAGTGCAAGTCAACAATTAAAGAAGACGCACAAGCTATGCAGATTTTAAAATGGCATTATCTGGCATACAGTCAGCAATTTACTATTTAGTTTGTAACTTTTACCGCAAAATAATTCAGAGATTCCTGATTTTACACCAATTAAAAACACAGCGACATTTCGAAAAACCAGGACGAAAAGAAATGTGTGACAAATTCCACAATTCACTTGTATTATAATTTTTTTTTAACTTCTGTATAAGAATGCGCACTGACCCGATGACGTTGAACTGCGGGGTTCCTTCATCAGGGTTGACCGTCACTCCCCAAACAGCCAGGTCCCCGTCACAGTGCACGTCCAGCAGCGGCTCTGTACAATGCAATCGGACTTTCCTTAATTTGTACTCTGCCTAATCTCTCCAATTTATCTACATATGTTAGGCCTAGATTTATTTTAATAATCAAGCAAATTTACTTATTTGTGTTTTCTTTTATAACTAGGGAAACAAAAATTAAGAAAAACCTTAATAGATCAAATAACCTTGATCATTACAACAGAACCTTTAAAAGCTGTAACACCGTACCCTCCAGAAGCTCACTTACATACCCTTTTATACGTAATGAATAAGATTTTGTAAGATTTACTTACCATCATCTTCTACGTCATTCTCAGAGTCAAATATTAAATCCTGAGCAGAAGTAACGCTCAGCAAGAATCCACAGATTATCAACAATCTCCTCATGTCGAGAGTTCAACCTTTCGTCCAGAAAGAGATGCTGAATTTTTATTTTTAAATTGAACAAATTTGAATGATTTTTTAATATATATGATGAATACTTTTCAGGCTCTTGAAGCGTCAGATTAAATCTGACGTTGGATTCAAAATTTTAGCAGATTTTAAATGTAAAATTTGGATTCAAAATTTTAGCAGATTTATAAAAGATCTTAAGTTCGGATCCAACATAAAAGAATTCCCTTTTGCGCCTTTTGTGGCTTGCACCTATTTTATTACATCCAGCAATTTCCAAAAGAAAGCTTTTGAACGTTTCATGCAGAAAAAGAGCAACTCGTGAAAGTTGAACCTTCAGGGGGATTAAAACGTCGGGCTCGTCGGAAGAACATTTGGCACAATTGATTTTTATGTCACTTCCTGTAAAATTTCATATTTGACTAAGAATTTGAACAAACAAAAACATGTGTTTGATGCTCAGAAAATAATTTTGTTTAGTGAAAATAAATCAATTCAGAGAATTCCCGACACGCACAACACTGCTGACAGAGGTTTTCTCTACTTGTTTTGTTTAGTCTAATTTGGCAAGAAAATTCACACAAATTATTTCTATTTTACTTATCATAAAAACACCCAAATAATAAAAAATCCTTTAATATCTGGAAGAGTACGCAAGATGTGGGCTTGTGCAGCGGAGATAATTCGATAAAATCCAAAAATTAAAAAAAACCCAGTCAGTTGACAGTAGTCGATGGCAGTCGTACAAACAAACGATTTTAAAGTTCATCAAATACAGAGGTGAATTTTGTTATTATTTATTACAACTGTGCGAAGTTTATACAGTGTAAATGTACAATATAAAACCAATACATAACTACTTTATAAAACGTTAGGTTTTCTGTACAAAAAACATGCTCTTCTTTTGAACACGTGGCTTTTAACGAAAGTCAAATCACTTTGGCTTAATTGCGTAATGGCACCTACAAAACCACACAACTCAGAATTTTCCGGCAGCGAATCCAAATAACAAATTAGCTGGCGCTAGAAATTTTTCTATGACTAATTTCCTAATCATTTGGGTTTCACTAAAAGTCAAGTGCTTGACTTTCGCCGGTTTCAAGAACCCAAAAGTGACAGAATTCAAAGCGTTTATCCTCTACCGGTGCACTGATATTAAACGTGAAAAGTTCGTAAAAGTTTGTGTAAAGTGTAGAACCTGCTTTGAGCGACACCCTGAATTGACAGGACTGAAATGCCGTAAAAGGCAGGTATACCGTTCAAAAAGCTGCCGCTTAAAAAGCTCTACAGTACTTGAATCCTTAGTTTTTGGTTCTTAAAACGCGCTGTTTGAAATTATCATACTGCGGAGAAACGTCATTTTCCACATGTATTTTCCTACTGATCTGTCGCAAGCCCTTGTTCTGTAAACAAATCATAGAGGGCAACACTGCGGCAAAGGTTTGACGTATTAAAGTACATTATGACATCATCATTACTATACACGAAATCACACAATTATTGTTATGACGTAATAGCTGACATGATAAAACACAGTGTTTGTCATCTTGAGCGATCTGTTCAGGCCCTGGGAACTGCAAGAGTTTCTCCTGAGTTCTCGTTTGTTTCCACCAATTTTTACATTGTAAGTATTGCAAACTGTAATTCTTATTGGTTCCACAATCTTTTTCCGGAAACAACTCCCCCCTCCCCGAAAAGTCAGAAAATTTGCTGAATTCTTTTACTAGAAGAAGACTTGCTGTGGAACATTCGAACACAGTTCACAGCGCCTGATGATGATATTTAATCATTACAATTTACGTAACAATGTCAACAAACAGCATATATTGTAAACAAAGCTGCAAACTTTAAACTTTCAATCGAATCAACACATTGTGAGTTCAGTACAACCCAACAATTACATTAAAAAATCTAATGCCACTTCTATGTTCACTGGTTCCATTTACATCTATTTATTGCTTCTACGAGCTCAGCTCTTAAAACTGATTCGTACTGATACGCGACATGGGTTCTGCCAATGTGCTATACTTTTTTTTAACAATTTCTTACTTCGAAAAACGCTTTTCCGACATGTTCTTTTGAAGTGAAATAAATTTTGGTGTAGTCTACAAAATTATCGCACAGCATTATTTTTCCTGTTTCTTAACATTTGGAGTAACCCAGCATTACATTTACATACATTTTATTTCTTGGCTACTACGTGCGCACCCTTCCGTTCAATTACGTACATTGTACTCATTAGAAAATCTCAAATAATATCATTTGTATTGGAAAAGAACATTTCAAATTAAGGTTAATTTTTTAACAGAAACACAAAGATGAACATAAGTTAATTCGCAATAAATACCCAAAACGAAGCGTAACATATTAATCAATTATATACATGTACATACCGAGAAAATTAACAATATAAAATCATAGCACGAGATTCAGCACTTCAATTAAAAACAATTAACGTAAAACAATCAAGTAAATAGTATCACTATATGAGACTCTTAATTGATCACGTGATTAATCACAATTAGACCTAATTCGTTGAGATTTTTATCCAATCACGTATAGTTTTACAAAACTGAAATGTCGGCTTTGTTGTGCAGGCTTATGTGTTGCGAATTTCAATTATTTTACAAGTACTTTTAAACCTAAAACTAACAGTGCAGAAGGAGTTTCACAGGGTCAGAACCATTTGGCTACTAGAGGGAAGTTGTACTGTATTCTATCATTTCGCGCTCAAAGAATTTCGAAATCTTGATATTACTTAGACCGTGTGTGCACTTTGCACAGTGATCAATGGTAGGTCTATTCTGGCCAGTAAAAACATGATGAAGCTGCTGCAACTATTTTTTCGCAATTAAATGTTTAACATTTCTTGCTTTGCAGATATTTAACACCATTGATACATTGTTGTGACACTTTGCTAGGCATGTTTTCAGTTAGATCTGTACAGTGCCCCAATAACTTATGCAGTATCTTGCAATATGTTTCGTATGAATAAACTGCATGCCAAATTAGACACCTAATGTTTGGCAGTATGTCAGCTAAAACACAAAAGTTACAACTGTGCTTTGTTCCATATAGGTAGAGTTACACATTGCAAAAACAAATATCGAATGTCCCTTTGCAATTTTGACTTTCAGGGGTAAAAATAATATTTGCAAGCGTCCAACGTCCATGATGTAAGAAGATATATATCATATATCATCACAAAAGAAATCAACCCACAAACGCACACTGGTAGATATCAAGGTCTTTCCTAACGCACAAAAATCCGACATTTACAGCACTGTAATTTTATTTTCCTGCAGATGATCAATACAGTAGAACCTGTCTTGAGTGGTACCCTACTTTGTGATAACTTGAATGCCATTCTAGACAGGTAAAACAATCCTGAATATTATGGAATCACGTAAGCGTAGAACTACCGTAAAAGGCAAAATGTCTCCCACGACAGATGCCGCTCAAGATAGGTTCTACTGTACATGCACTGTATGTCGTACCCTTTCGACCAAATTGAAAACGGAGATAAAATGGAAAAGGCACAAGATGGTTTGGTGCATTAGCCTATTACACGTACATTATTTCTAAGCACTGTTAATATTGTTATCTTAAATATGCCACAACTGAATTACAAGGTAATGTCCAGTCAACATTTTCCCCATTCACTTAAAATAGAAATCACAATACACTGGATACCATGCAATATTTTGCAGTGAGCAATGTACATACAGCAGAACCTGTCTTGAGTGCCACCCTAATTTCTTGCAACTAGAATACTGTAAAAGGCATGTGTGTCGCCTAAGACAGGTGAAATAAACAGGAATACTTCGAGCTCAAAATGTGATCGAACTGCCGTAAAAGGCAGGATGTTGCCCAAGACAGGTGCCGTTCGAGACAAGTTCTACTGTACATATTTATTTGGTGCACTCCTATGACATTACAACAAGACTGTGACATGTACAACTTGGCCCAGAGCGAGAAACTGAACATTACAAATAGCAAATACATGAATACTCAGAGCACATCATGTTCTCATTAGTTTGGGGTCTTATTTTTTGTAAAATTTTCTGGCACAACCAGTTTTATAATGTAAATTGTAAAACAATTAGAAAAGTATACCCTGTGATTCAGTATAGCCACCTCTCTCAGTTGACACATGTCTGGTGAGGTTTGTTTTCACATTTGCTTCACATGGATTAAAATCATTACGACTACGGAGACTTAATTGCAACAAATATTTACCTTATTCCCTCTAATTGTTGCACCGGTTGCCAAGACCAACTTTTTGGGGATGCCTTGATTAAAAATATCAAAATCTAAATACTGTAAAACCTCTTGCAATGAAGCCCAGCATAATTTGGAGGAATATGGTACACGGCATGTAGTCATCTTTTTTTTCAATGTAATTAAAATGCAATCCTGGAAATAAGTTTTGTTTACACAGTTTGGTGCATCTATTAATCTACGGGCAAGTCTCTTCTAACGTAATACTGTTTTTCAACAATCTCTCAGAAACCCGTATTTCATCTAATTTTCATCCAAGACTGATTTACACCGAAACATTCCGGCTAAGATTCCTGCTTAGACACGTATGAAGCTTAGAATAGGGCTAAACGGTATTCTCAATTACATCTCTTTTGATTTTGAAATTATAACATAACGCATATATAAACCAGTTACATATTGTAATATTACGCATATGTGTTATTTGTTAATTAAGACTATTTTCGTTAATTATTAATTAATATTAAATGACGTTTTGGGTTTTGAACTATTGTGACATTGATATATTGTTATTCTGACTTGTACTAAAGATGGTAAACAAAACGCATCATCACTTTATTAATGTAAATATTTTCATGTGACATTGTGACATCATCAAGGTAAACATCATATGACTTTTCAATAAACTAGATGCATCATCATACTAGAATGATTTCTATTGGACAAAATGTAATATTCTTATGTTCATATCAGTGATTGTAAGAAGTGCTCTTATATGATTTTGAAGATTGGATTCAGAGAATAAACATTACATTACACAACATTAATGAGTTTTGTTTTATTTCTTTTACATTTCTTTTACATTAATTTTATCTACCAACTTTGAGATGAGAACTGAACTATATTTTAATATCAAGGCATAAAAACAAAATTGCACACATTTTTACACATACACACACAAGTGCGCACATACACAGCACACTTTCTTCATTGATCACATTATTTATATACGTATTTTAACATTTTGTCAATAGATTAATTTAAATTAAGCACTGATATGAACAAATTGGATTTTACATTTGCATTAATTTACATAATCAAGTATATTTCCAGGATTGATATTTCACAACTCTATCGATATGAAGTTATTAAAGGCACAACCAAACTTTTTTATCACTCCATACAATTACACTGTTCCGTACAAGAGGACCCGTTCAACATGTCTTTTAACAAAACACCTATTCTACAGTACAAACCAAGTCTATTGTCATACAAGGAAACGGCACTTTTAATTTTCAGACATGCCCACAATTCCTGATCCTCATATAATGCCCATTGAATTTAAATTACAGCACCAGTTCTACCTCAAGACTGTTTTTACATAATGTAATTGAGTGTTAAACATTAAACATTTAAAAACATTAAACATTGGCATATGATATTTTCACACACAGGCAATTTCTGATTTCTATAGCAAACATGCATTTAGTATTTGGTGTGTGAACATGGTGTGGTGTGCAGTTACATATTACATCGTATAATGAAAGAGCATTGGGTTGGCACGTTCTATCTACAATTTACATACAGCGAATTTGCCTAATCGACGAGCTAAAGTTCTCTCCACATTAGAGTCTATGAAGCGTGGAGCTTGGTGTTTTGTCAGTCAACTTTTCCCTCTTGTTCTACGCCGAGTATCAACTTCTGTATGACGTGGTTCGTTTTACCTGAAATAACGTTTAATAGAATTTATTTGTGAACATTGTGCACTCTGCTTTGTGGCAGGATGTGGTCACGTAACCAATATGTACTGAAAAGGCAGGTTTGCCTTCAGAATTTCTAGGACTTAAAGAGGGGATGCAGCAGGCAAAATAAGTGCCGTGTTCAATGCATTATGCATTTGCTACACTATTTTCTATTCTTTAGATACTATGAAATTGTAAAATCATTGAGGAAAAAATGTTGTTATTGTGCCCAAAATTCAAAATAGGGCAGCCGAGACATTTCCATAATGCCATCACTTACCCATGAATCTCTCAAAGGACCGTGGCTTGTTCTTCCACTTGACGCCAATGAAGTAAGCCGGAATTCCGGAGCAGAGGAATGACAGTCCAATCAGCGTGTCGCGTGGACTCGTAAATATCGGTACGATCACCAGAAACGTGCAGATTATTGAAAAAATGATAGGCAGTGCAATATTAACCTGTCAAAGTAATTGAATGAAACTATTAATCTGTGCAATAAAGGATACTGAATTATTTCAAGTTATTACACACAAATAGCCGACTGGCGTTTAAAATAGTAAGTATAGTAAGTACAGAATGTCACCTGTTAGAATGTTAGAATGTCGGTCACCTTGACCGGGACTTTTTGATTAAAATTAACATCATATTGTTGTGTTGACAGCCAAATCAAATAATTGACCGACACGTTTGTATTGGTGTCTGCCAAAATGACGGACAGATTTTTGTAACTAGATCGATGCCTGCAGTTTAAAAGAATAGCAACTGAACGCATACTTACCTTGATGGGTCTCTCCCACTCGGGGTGTTTCCTCCTGAACAGCAGCAGTGCGAGAACACAGACAAGGAAACTCAGCGCCTCGACGAACGACACGCAGTTAATGAGAAGAAATATGTCTCCTACACACAACAGCAACGCCGACACCAGGCCCTGAAATGCACAAATATTTGGTGTTCAATTGTTGTGTGGCAACCGTCGCAGTTGCTTCTCTTTGACCAGCGCACAACCGTTTTGTGGAGCCACATGCGTGCGCTGGATTGAATGACTGAGAGTTTGAAGCCAACACACCTGTGATCCTAAAATAGAGATATCTGTGACTCTAGGATCGAGCAAAAGCCACCAATGCGACGTGTGATGCAGCTGCTAATATCTTTGACAGCATTGGGATTTTAGACCACAGTATCTTTTCACACAATTTTTTTTAAAATTCTGGGGAGTCGCAATGCATTATTTTCTCTCTTTTTTGCAAATCGAAACTCTCTTTCAAAACTCGTCCCACACTTTAACAATTACGAATTGAACGAGTTTCTATGAATTGTCTTCCTCTGCAGATTGACACAATCTTATTCTTTAATCGGACAGATGTACTTTACACAAAGTTTTCCTCTGAGATGCGACTGTTCCAAATAACTTTTAACAGTTTGACGTTGATGTGATGGAAAGCACTGACGGAGATGAACCGTCTACAATAGATCTAATGCTACATCCATCATTCATACATTACCTTTAATAGACCGTTCTTTTCTTATTTGTTGGGTTACATTTACCGCGAAGATTTTTTTATAAATAGGTGGGGGAAAATGATACAGAACAGAAAAATACTACTTTTGAACCATCATTTATTTTTTCTTAATTTTCAATTTACCTTGTACAATGCAATGCAACGACTTTAATAGAAAAATTGTTAATCGCATTTTACAATTTTTTTGTGGTAAGTTGAACACGCAGAGACTGCACTAAATCTCACATAAAAAAAGCTTTCTGCAATTCTTAAGAGAATATCAAGACGACTGGCAAATCAGACGGGTAAAGTTCGATCTGTCTTGTCACAATGGCGTCTGACATGCCTTAAAATTGAGAACTGGCAAATGATACACTTCATAACAATACACAGCATAATGTAGGTAGAGAAAATGTAGTGCACGTCCAAATTTTTGCACACGATAAAGATTTTGCTTTAACTTTCATCACATTTTAGATTTGTAAAGTAAAGTGGGAACAGTATTTAATATTCTTTGGTTTGATTGACAAAAGAACATTTTAAAATGAAGAGTAAAGATACAAGCGACAGATCCACACTGCCTTGGAAACTCATGGGCAGAGTTATCCAAAGTCCGAAACAGCTGTCCCAAAAAATGGATCTGGGTCGATAAAGTTAAAAAGATTTCAAATGTCATTATGGATCTGGATCATTTCTGCAAACTCATGATATGCACTTTATCTTGGTTGTGCAACTCATAAATTCGACATTTATAGTATGCAAGGCTTACCTGGAAAACTACGGCGGGCAGAGGTGTGAACTTCTTGAGTGTAATCAGGGCAAGATTTTGTGGAAGGTGGTTCCCTCGCGCTCCGACAAATACTACCCTTTATGACACAATTAAACAATACGCTTAAAATTACATTGTACTTTGTAATAGGACACAACAAATTAGTATAGTTACCTTGTTACCGTAGCAACCACTGTGTTAGGAGAAAAAACTGTGCGAATTTAAAAGTGTCCAATCGGTTATTCATGTGCGCAACACAATTACAAAATGTTTTTTAGACATTTTAGTGATGCTTCTTTTTCATGATCAAAGTTGTGGCCGAAAAGGAAAATTTCTGCTAGAAGTGCTAGAATTTATCTGACGTTTATATCTTTTTATGTTCAATTTCTTTCCTAGGGTGCAATTGGACCTCCAACACATCTTTGTCAATCGGACACTTATCATGAATAAAACATTTTGATGATTTTAGAATTTGTGCCGTTCAAGAAACTGTAACTCAAGAGCTGAAGTAATGCATATCTCTAATGCAGAAATTAGGCCTTTTTTATTTAATTGTTTGGATTACATTACCCGCCACACTTTGAAATTGGGATTTCAAAAAAAAAAACCAAACTCATGTGGCAGATGAAACATGTTACACACGACAAAATGTGATCCGTCTTGGGGCTGTCAGAAGTCAATCAGTTGGAATTTTATTTATTTTTATGAACAGTTTGGGTTTTTAGAGACCAGGTTCAATTTTTATTTTAATTTTTTATCCGATCGCCGCACTTTGAAAATCCTGACCATGCAATGTAATCCAAATGATTAAAAAAAATAAGCCTTATCAATAAATTTCACCATATATTCTTGAACCGCACACAAACTGTTATAAGAGTGCATCAGATCAGAGCCTACCGTGAGGTGAATGCCTACCCGTGTGAGCCTTGGTAATTTGAAATGAGTGCTTCGAAACTAAGAGAAAGCACAGTTCAAGGAACCAAATATATGTACTTGGCTTACACGCCAAATTTTGACGCTATATCGTATACAAGTTTCATAAGTTCCAAATTTCATTTAACGGTAAGATCAATTTTGGTTCATTGAACTGCACTTTTGAGTTTGAGAGATCAGAGTTACTGAGCGGAGGGCCTGCAGTGGGGACAGAGCAACCCGACGGCGTGGGTTCCCCCCTGCACAGCCCCTACAGATCGGATAGACCAATACCTCGAAGCAAACAGAAGGAAGCGGAGTGTACTGGGTATAGTTGATTAGTGCGAGAGACTGAGGTAGATGACCTTCCCGTGCGCCCACATAGAACATTCTACAGAAAAACAAAATATACAATGTAAATGAAGATAACGTGAAAATATATGAAATATGGCCGATTATGATGTAAATTAACTGCAAACCAAGATTGTTGAGGTTTAAATATAAATGATAAAAATATCTATATAAAATACATTCCGTACTGCATCTAATCAAGGAAACCAAATTTTGTAGGGATGCTTTTTTACAACTTATTATATTCACGTTTGTGACAACTTTGCCAAGTTAAAATTGAACCTGCATTTTAAACTGAAACTCAGTACACCAGATATCCTTTTAGCGGCCACTAAACTAGCCGTAAATGGGGAGTGGCCTCACAAACAGATGATAAAAATAGTGAAATTGTGGACGAAGTGTTTGAAGTTAATGTGGCTAAATATCAGAAGTGGCCTCTCAAACGGGTGACCTCCCAAAAGGATGTCTACTGTAATACAAATGAATACGAAAAGATCACAATTAAATTTTTCATTGTGTTTGACTTTATTGTAGAGGGCTCTTTTTTAGACGCAGTACGGTTGTTGAGAACCACTTCGGCTGTGAAAAGCACCACCAAGAAAGTTAGCTATCAAAGTCAAGTTTACTACAGAATGTGCGGCACATCTGTACAGCAGTGAATACAATTGATACTATCGAGGTTCTGTCGTGACATATAATCATTTTGAAAGTGTTTTTACTCATAAGAAAATAACTGTCTCATTGAAAAAGTAAAGGAACAGTCATTGACGGAGATATTTACTACCAAATTTTGTACTTGTATCATAAATTCCCAACTTGGCTCTCATGCATAATTTAACATCTACCACAAAAATAGGACAATCTTTAAATTTTTTTTATCGCACCCTTATTTGTGGTCAGATAAAATATGCTGTAATACCCCCACACACGTTATAATATAGTACAGCATTAATTCTGAAACATGACTTTGGCACAAGAAAGTGCAAAAGTGTTCCGGCACAATTTATTTCTAGCAGTACTTGCCAAGCTTCATTTAGGCTGGGTAAAGTGGCCAAAATCAATGATACTTAGTTCTGTTTCAAGTGCTACATGTATTGTTGACTAATATTAACCTTGGCAAGTAGCCTCCAATTAAATGATCACTATTTAATGACCGATCCATGGGATTTCAACTGCCTTTTTAAGTTATACATTTTGAGGTTTTGGTCAACTTGCTTTCTTTTTTTCTTTTGTATTTTTCTATGAGGACAAAATTGGATAAATTGGTCCCAAATATTGCAAGAAATATTTCCATGCTATAAACCTCAAAATTACTTGTTGCGGCATGTATGATATGAGTACAGACGTGTGAATACCTGGACACGGAGAGAATACAACCGTTCAGACTACCGAACGTGGAGAAGGCAACGAACAGCGGCATAATCCACGACATGATGCCGAACATCTGATCCGCAAACGTCTGAAATACGGAACAAATGTTACGGTTATTGTGTAGTCTACATAGGGTTACCAATGGCAAATCATGGGGGAGGGGGGGTTAAGATTCCGTTACAAAATTGTAAATTGTAAAATCGCATGAAAAAGAATTCGCACTCTGAGGGGGTGGGGGGGGGGGGGGAGTGGGGGAGGGGCACGTGAATCTGGTGCCCACACTGAATCTGCTGTTAGAGATGGGTCTGGGTTTATTTGTGACAGGTGCGCCAATACCTGACTTTTGAACTTTGGAATTTGGTAAGACAATTACAATAGAACCTGTTTTGAACGGTAGCCTAACTTGCTGGGACTTAAATGCCGTAAATGGCAGGTATGCTGTACAAAATAAGTAAATAAACGTAAATATTAAGACTTAATTTCGCTGCAAATTAGGTTCTTTGTATCAGCTTTGGTATCATGAATGAAGGTTAAATAACAAAGATTTGCGATGGACTTGGGCATCAAGAAAAGGGATAATCTGCGGTAAGATCGCTTAATAAGAATAGGTGAGCGATACACCATACACCAAGTATACACATTAATTAGTACTGTGATCAAATAAATAAATAACTAAATGTAAAATAAATAAATAAACAACTAACATGATTTTTTGTGAAACAAATTCTTACATTTGCTTGAAAATATTGAGTGCAAGTATATTTTATCTGTAAGCCATGCATAGTTCTTGCCCTTGAATTTAATTATATCAGGACCCTTCACAATAGTTTCAATTTTCAGGGCTTCTGTAGTCCAAATGTCCCCAAAATCCTGTGACATTTTCTGTCAAGTAGGAAATAAAATGTGCAGAAAAAGTCACATCTAATGGAACAGTCAAACTGAGTCCAAACAGGTGTATTATTCTCTCATTAAAATTAACCTTCGCTGCTGAATGAAGAATGGAGTGAAAACCAATTGACATATGAAATAAAAAAAAACAACACTTCGATCAGTTTGTAAAGACTGTTACCTTTTCGAACACATCCTGTCTGAGATCGCGGTAATAAACAGAAATACTTTTGTTTCATTATTCTTAATTATTTTGTGCTGAGGATGGTTACACTTTCGTGGACGCTTAATTTTTTTTCAAACTGTTCTTGTATGAGGAGCGATTCCCTAAAATAAATTCCTTTAACTGGAATAATTACAAGGAAACTGAGTTTGTGGAATTTGTTCCAGGAAAAGGAATTAGTATCACATTGCAGTAGAGATGTTACCAATAGGTTCTGCTTATAAAATAAAAATGTAGCACAAAGACTTAGCTAACATATGTAAGTGACCAGTAAATATTACATGCCATACTCCATGTGTATCTTGAAGGTAATTGCCTGCCGTGCCCTGGTGTAAATTTACATAGGACTGTGCTAGTGGTCAATTATGTGTAAGCCTGTTGGTGGGGTTCTTGTGTAGTAAGCCCTTCACAGTAAAATGTGTAGAACATAATTTTCCGACCTGTGAACGACATTTTACTCACCACAGCGACTGCGTCTGACGCGATTATTTCCGCCGGGGATAAAACGGCGAAGTACGCGATGTTGGACATGACGTAAATAAACGTGACGGACGGCATGGCGATCCAGATAGCGCGCGGCAGGTTCCTACAAAACCAAACAAAACACTAGATAACTCTCCACTCAATTGAAAGACAAGTGTTTACAAATTTCCTTTGCATCTTTTGCTCGTGTTATTAATGTGCCGTGAAAAGTGACTCTTAGCTTGTTAATTTCGTCGATTTGGTTGAAAAAGTTACTGAGTACAATGTTGTTGATGAAATAATTAAACGTGAACACCATTGTTTGGCATCATAGATAAAGGTCTGCACACAATCATAATCCTACAGGTTATCCGACACAAATCGTCTTGTTTAGACAGATAGAATGAACACAGGGAAATATGATATAAAACGGGAAAACTTACACAAAAGGATTGACCAGCTCTTCTGTGAGGAAATTCAACGTGTACCTGGAAAGATATGTCACATTTGATATGTCACACCATTACGTGTATCTGATACTGGGCGTATAAGTTTCTAATGAAAAAACTGTGCGCACACGTGCGTTACAACCTGTAGGGTCATAGGACATACTATAAAACTATGCGCACACTGTTTTGGAATAAACCCAGTCGAATCACGCGCAAACCTTAGAAACTTATATCTCCACTGTTCTCGGGTTTGACATTTTCCTTCAACATGCACAAAAGGCGAAAATATGCATACATAAACGCCAATGCAAGTAAAAATGTCACTTATTGTCTGCATGTTTTATCATTTACAAAACCTCATTGTTTTATTCGACTTAAACCTCTAACCTTAAACTTGTCATAAACGACCAAAATAATAAATGTGAGAATTTTTGGTTGTTGAGAACAGATTCACTGCCATCTTAGATGATGAACTGGTGTTTAATTATTTTAAAGAGTTAAGTTTTCGATAGCAAACTTCTTAAGTCTTTCCCCTTGGGTCAGCGTGCACCATTATTAATAAATACTTTACTAACTTACCATCCTGAGTAGCTGAACATTCCGGAGTAGAATGCCAGAGCGATCGCACCAGGATCGTTACTCGACGAATCGAACGCGTTGTCGAAGTTACTCACTTTACCTGTAAATAGGTCAATGTGGAGACTTAAACAATGAACACTGCGCATTTTGTACACACCTTTTGCATACTGCAGCTTAAAAAATTCTCTGATTACCGAGACACATTATGTTTTCATCACCATGACCGCAAACAGCTTAAAAGCTTATCTGACATTTTTGCAGCTGGTTAAGGCGTTGAGACGCCACTGAGACTGCTAATGTAAACGTCACCTGGGAAGTGTTTATGTAAAAGGCTTACCTGGCCAGCTTACGTCTTAACTGGTAAAGTTTTCGTGGTTATTAAAACGCACAACATATTGTTTTCGTAAGATACCGAAAAACTTTAGTAAATTCCCAGTTCCATGTGAGTACTGAAGTTACAGTGTACTATCTCCTTGGCTCATTTATAACAACTAGTTTGCCCAAAGTTTACGACTATATTTACTTTTACATTTTTCCAAGTATTTCTTTAAACTACTGATCAAGCATCTTTAATTTAAACAATCCGTTTTACATACATCCGTTCAATAACTCGGTAGGCATACATAAACGTATCGCAAAACACGAAATGTATTTTAAGGAAAAGTGGTAACTGTTTCATTAAAAAAACCCCAGTCACCCGAAAACATAGCATTTTAAATTATTTTATTAAATACGAGCAATACACTAGTCATGCGACTCCATAAGCCAAACATATTCGCGGCTGTTTGTGATGGTAAAAAAGTTCCGTAAATCAGCCGATAAAGAGGTTGCGCCAAAAAAAGGGCATGCGCCTTAAATACAACATGGTATTTTGATGTGCTATCCTGAATGACTTTTTTTAAATCCAGATTTCAAAGTGCGTCGGCAAATGTATTGTAACCAAACAATTAAATAAAAGAAGCCTTAAAAACGTTCGACTTAAAATCGCACAGTAGTTTTGGCTCGCTGAATCGCACTGAAAACATACAACCGCTTTAAAAGGACTAAACGAATCGTCCATGCATGTTATTAGTGTTGGAAACAGTTCAGCAACCGTATAAATGTACTGAAAAACATGGCATTGCAAACTATTCGCAAAACTTTTTTCGTCACTCTTTTTAAAATAACCTTCCTCGTGCAAAATTTCTTGCAAACAGATGTAACAGAGATTATCACAGCCTACTTTGAATTACAGTTAAAAAAATGTGAGGTTAAGATATAGCAAGGGGACAGCCCTTCAATGTGCAACATTGCAGATTGAACAACTAACTGAACCTTCGTAATACCTTGTATTTTATCTACAAGATAATATAGTAGAATTATACACAGTTAAGAAAATTTTTTTGCAGCATGTTGCTGTCACAGACAGCCTCATCAATGGACCTAAATTTAGGGACATTTCTGGCATTGTTCGAAATAAGTTTTCAAACCAGTCGGACCAAACGACAGTTGATCATCCAAAATACATCATTCATACTACATTTTAAATTGGAAATTTTAAAATCAGTCAGACCGAAGTAATTTTGGTCAGCTATTGTCCAACAAATTGCCGTATTTCGAACACTGATTTAATCATCCCACGTACGAACGTTTTCAGGGTGATCTGCAGACACTTTGCAGATCTGTATATCTTTTTATTCTTGCAAAAAAATTAACTCATTGCCTGTCTCCCTCGTTTTATAATTTTGTATATCTTTTTATTCTCGCAAAAAAATTAACTCATTGCCTGTCTCCCTCGTTTTATAATTTATCTTGTAAGGAGAGTTGTATAATTAAATTTAACGTTCTTCTAAGGAGGCACCCCATCTAAATTTGGTCTTGCCATTGGGTGCCTCAATTTGGGTAAATACGGTATTTGTAATGCATAGAATATACTCTCCTACATACAATTAATGCACATGTTGAGACTGCAAATAAATCAATTCAATTGAATCTTTTGAAGATTGATGTGGAATGCGATACGTACCCTGTCCGAGCACGACGAAGCCGGTGATCATGATGAGGACGAGCGCGGACGTCTTGATGACGGTGAACACGTTCTGTATCCGAGTGGCCGCGCGGACGCTCACACAGTTCACGAACGTTAGGAACGCTGCAAGTATACAAGCATTATGTCATATAAATATAACGGTCCTCGAAAGGAGACTTTTTCGTTTCATAAAAACAGATGCTTCAAAACAACTTTATAATAACTGGTACAACCTGCTAATATGCATAAACGTGGAGGAAAATAAAACCACCTGTCGTGTGTATAAAATATGACAATCAATAAAGTTGTTATTACCCAATACTTTATAGTTTTCTAAATCTGTAAGCCTTGATTATTGTTCTCACTTTAGGACATGACATTAGGTTTTCTTGCTCAAAAAGCCGGAAAGACTGTCAAACTTATTGTTTCTACAGCTTTTCAAAACCTTGGCATATGTTAACGGTATTTCCGAAAGATTTTCATTCGAAGGTTTCTTGAAACTGCTTACGACATTTACGTGCGGCCATAAACGAATAATAACACTAACGATAAACTGTCTAATAAACCACAACGTTTTCGGTATGTTTGCCGATGTCTCCAATAATTGTAATTTACTGTTAACAGAAAGTTATGATTTGGTATTTTAGTCATTTGATCCTTCGAATAGATTTAAATAACAATAAATCCCGCATGGGGGCATACAAATGGGCCTACTACTGTCATCCAGGATTTAACTTTAAATCACTAATCATAATTTTCATCGGTGATTTGTATTTCACGGGACATACTAATTGTCGGCCACACACTTTTCAAGTATTTTTGCCAATGGCATGCAGTTCGCTCCATGGAGATTTTACTATATTTTCATCAGAGAGTTTTCTTTACTTACCAATTACTGCTGCAGCCATCAGTCTGGTGGCAGAATCCGGGGCTGCACATGTGGGGAATAACGGGTACAGTAGGTACTGTGCGCATGTGAGCGCAATTACTGCGTTAGCTGCCGGGAAGATTACCCACAGTGACATCCACAAGTACAAAAACGCTGCAAAGTCCCCGAAGGCCTCGTGTATGTACGCATACATGCCTCCAGATTTGGATATAACTGTCCCAAGTTCTGCGAAACATAATGCACCGATCAGGCAGATAAACCCGCATAGCGTCCAGATAATGAGCGAAAGTCCCACGGACCCAGATTCAACCAGTACACCCTTTGGTGAGACGAAGATACCACTGCCGACTATTGTACCGAGAATAAGCGCGATTCCGCTGAACAGTCCGAGGGTTCGCTTCAGTTGAACCGTTTCTGACGGGGCCGATGATGACGTATCACTCTGGTGGTTGTTGTTCATCAGTGACGTCATGTGTGGTATGTTGTTGGCACTTCCGTCATTCATGATGACTGGATCCTGCAAAGAGATGACGATACATTTTACTCAATCAAATGAGTATTCGCAACTTGAAATTACATGGTTGTTGATAAGACCCTGTCTAAAGTTCACACAAATGAATGACCTTCACCCAACCTTTACCTTAAAACCTGAAATAGCATAAACTGAGTGCAGATTACTAGATGCGGGTACAAGTGGATCAAACAATGGCACTTTTCTCTGACACGTGATACTGGCACATAATAATACACGCACTCCGATATTAATTACATCGTCATAGCCTTTCAAAATATGTTTCTAAAAGTGATACTTGTCCATTCCCTATCTATGTACATACCACACACTCTACACTGTAACAGTATAATTTCTGTCAAATCAATATTGCCACTGTAGCTTACCGGTTCACTATAAATCTGAATCAACTACTCAGTTATTAATATTGTTGTCTATTATTGCCTAATTCACAGTGATTCTATGTTATAAATGAATTCCCCCACCTTTCCTGATCCGGTAGAAGCATTAAATGAAATGTCCATTACGTTTATGGGATTGCTGTCAGGGGTTTAATCACTTAAGCTTCAGTACTGAGCAGACACACCAATTGAGCAAAGCTTAAGTTACAATACGAAAACGGGCCCACGAGGAGGCTCCATTAGAGGCTTTTGAACAGTCAAGACGATGCAAACAATTTATGTCTCTCTCTCTCTTCCCCCCCCCCAGCCCTTGCTAAATTAAAGAGTTTGCAATAAGGCTAATTTGTCCGCAACTGGACGAGTCCAGACTGGTCAAAACTGAAGAGTTCCAATTTGAGCCCAACCATTCCGCACTGCCCCAAAGTATGTGGAAAGATAAACAAAACAAAGTAAAAAATACCATATTTATTCGAATAGAAGCACCCAGTGCTAACACCTAATTTTCAGAGGGTGCTTCTTTTCAAAACATCAAAGGAGCAAAAGATTACATGTAATGCAGGGCATTAAACAACTTGAAACGTTCATCCAAAATTTTCATTGAAAAATATTGATGGGATGCAACAAATTGTAACTGTAAACAAACTTCCAAGTTTGGGAGAAAAATTAATTTACCTCCTCCCAAAAACAGCGGGTGCTTATATTAGAGAGGGTGCTTCAATTCGAATAAATACGGTATATAAAAAGAAGAGCCGTACGATCAGCAATTATGTTAAAATAATATGGCTGTTGTCCAGGACAGCAAGCCATCCAATGTCATGGGTACTGTGTATGCGTAATCTCTCGAGCTCTTGAGTAACTGGTACACAAGCAACCTGCAAGTAGCATACCAAAACAGGAAGAAATAATACATGTAGTTAAGCCAACTATTATTCGTACCTTGTATTGACACTCGCGTGCTGAAGTCGTTTGTTAAATGCTGAAGCTCAAGCTACAAAAGCGCATGTTTGCTGTTACGTCAGTGTCAAGAAAAACGTTCCAGACCAAAACTATTTGCTTACCACCAGGAAGGAATCAATTCAGCAAAAATCACAAAAGGATCTTTGTTGTTGAATTGTCCATTTAAATAAGGTACTTATCTTTTTCTCCAGAAAAAGGAACCAAATGATTTGATTTTGCGTGGTCGGTTGCAATAATTGCTCAATAATTTTCGTGGAAATTTGCGTAGTGGAGAATTATATCACACGCACATTTAAATCATGACTCTTTGTGCGCATATGAAGTTATAAATGTGCATTGTATACTTAAAATAATAATAACACAAATCTAACAAAATGGTTTTTTTTTTAAGTAAGACATTCTGACAACGTAGCTATTGATCCCTGTCTGATCTACTTTTATGTCTCATGTTCCCATTCCCTAACTTGTTCACTTTTTTTGCATCAGATATACTGTTTTATGAGACTGTGCGTATCAACATATATTCAATTCCACGAATAGTAATTTACAATCAACTATGTGCAGATGTTTTCGTAAAACGCATTAGTTGATGTCTCCACTTTTTTATATTCGTAAATTTATCGTTAACAGGAAGAATATAAGGTTCCGTATAAAGGAAAGACAACCGCATAACACGGACACACCTATGTGCTTCGTGCCCTGAATGATGCACTAGATACACTCGTCCCCGGATATATCGATATTTTTGGCGCGGGGAAAAATATCGATATAAGCGGAATCGATATAAGTGGGGAAAATTGGTCAAAATATCAATATATGCTGTCAGCCTTAACTATGCTCGAACTATTGAATCTTATCAACTTTATCTCAATTACATAAATATAAGCAAATGTAACTTACTGTGCACTTTGTAAAAATTGTTACCTGTATTAGTTGTA
>JBCAUI010051555.1:0-20652 GCA_038406195.1 Haplosyllis anthogorgicola | reverse complement strand
TTTCATTATTTTTTGTTCAGGATTGGCGGATTTATGGGGGGGGCAGGAGGTACGTCCCCCCCCCCCCCCCCTCGTACGGGAAATCCTGGATCCGCCAATGTTCAAGAACAATCTACATCCATGTAATGACTCATTAACTTACTACACTTACTGTAACAATTGTCATTTATAGACCACAAATGAAAGAATCCTGAATAATTTTGCGCATGGAAATAACACATTACCAAATTCTAGAATTAAGAGTTATCATTAAAGTGTCAGCCAAAGGCAAATGCTCCTCAACGCAAGCCCCTCTTTTGAAATCTAAGTGTCTTGTTTTAAGGTCAAGCTACTTTACCAGGCCAGATTAATGTTTAAAGGTTTTTTTATCTCAAGTCTAAATAATCAGCGTTAGCAAGAACTTTCTTACTGAAACGCTAGATTATGAGATGCTGTAATTTTAGAATAACATTCCTATTATTAGTGGCGTGCCTTGTAGAATTCTCGTGGTTTGACCACTTGACGAGCATTAGCATAAATCAGTCACAAAGTACATACTTACACCATACAAAACATCATGTCCTTTTAAATAATATATACAGGAGATGTTTCCTGGGGTCACACTTTGAGCTGGTCGGTTGGCCCTACGACTTTACCTGTAGATAATATAACTGGTGGGACTGTAAATGTCGACTTCTCCGTCCTTGTAGAGTCGACGATAAGTAGCAAATGGCCAGAAAACATCGCTGTAACCAAGATGTAATGCGTCTTAACAGTGATCTTACAGCTAACTCCCTTATGTACGACATTCTCAGTGTGCATGTGTGGAGCTAGTTGCTCGAGGCCTCACGGGAGTATTGGCGATCATCAAAAGGTACCGGTAGCTTCACAAAATGCCGATGAAGAAGCGCTTGGATAGAAATATTGGTGATGGAAACCGCATAAAACATTTATGCATAGAGTCCAGTTTTTGCCATTTATCACACGCATTAGGGTCTCCTTTATGAATAGAAGCCACAATTCAAATTATGGAAAACAAATTCAAGTGCTTAAGAAGTACAGCCACCCACCAATGTCCGTGAGCAACTCACTTGAGACATATGTCGTGATAATAGGATGTTATAAATATTTGAAACATTAAAAAAACAAATGTCAGATGCATGTAATGCCTTTGACAACACAAGCTGTAAAATGACACTATTAAGGCTGACCAGAAAGGCGAAATGGCTGATACATATTGAATTTTCAGATTATGTTACATTCTTCATACATAGATCCAATTCTTTCCTTTTTCTTTCGGTGGGTGTTTTCTGCGCGGAGCAACAAATCTTTTTTTACGATATTGGAAACTGTGCCTGTATTATTATTGATTATGAGATTTAGCGTGAGCCAGAAAAGGAAACAGTGACATTAATCCATCACTTGTGTTTTTG
This sequence comes from Haplosyllis anthogorgicola, assembly GCA_038406195.1. Classification (NCBI taxonomy): domain Eukaryota; kingdom Metazoa; phylum Annelida; class Polychaeta; order Phyllodocida; family Syllidae; genus Haplosyllis; species Haplosyllis anthogorgicola. Next base: position 19,240 of record JBCAUI010051555.1, on the reverse strand, counting down.
TGTCTTTTCAGAAGGAGTACGAGCAATTAGGATGGGTGATCAGGGCACTTGACTACAGGCCCTTTGTACGATGACTACCTAGCAGGCAGTAGCGAATCTGGTCAAATTAGTGGAAGACAGAGGCCAGGTTACTTGGAAAGGCAGTGGCAGCAAACGGCAGTCGTTCAGTTGGTAGCGTCGGGTGACGTACAGCTTGATAAACTGCTGCTGTTTGCTGTACATGGCAGAAGTGACGGGGACAGCAGCTGCATGCCTGCCGCCGCCGCCGCAGAAAGAACGCTCGAAGGAAGCTGACTTCTACTACCAGCGCTACCAGTGCGCCTTCTTCATATATTAAAGCATTGCCTTTAGCAGCAAGCAATATCACAGAGCTGCTAACTGAACATATATGCACAGCAAGCACATGGTCACTGGGTAGTCAGTGTAGACTTGAACGGTGGACTACCCTCATAAAGGGAGGACGGCCTTCAGGATACACAAAAGAACTGCTCAAGAAAGGAGTCTTTGAGTGAAAGGTCTTGGCTGTCTTCTGTAATAACATTACATAGCAATAAGCAGTGGCCAGGCAGTCAGCCATTCAATATACCATTCAATAGGGGGATGTAGGTCAATTGTGCAGGAACAAGAAGGCGTGGAATCTCCTTATGCAGCTGCTTACTAAAAAAGACTGGCAACCCACCACTACAATGCATGCTGTGATATGAGACATTATATCCAAGTGTGTGATAAGCAAATTTCCACTACAAAAGCCTCGGCAACATATATCACATTTATGGAATATGCTTTGCTGCTGGAGATACAAATTGTTCTTTAGTTACTGGTGACTTGTTGTGAAGTAGCTTCCAGATGACATATCAGATTACCGAGGAATACCAATTTGGAGCATAACACTGAGCATCGAGACATTCTTATTTGCATTGTGATTACTTGGCAGGAAATTACTTTTTGCGAATAACATAAGGATATGATTTATATTGTGAGTGGTCTGCTACTACGCTTGTGTACCGAATGTGCCAAACTGTAGCTGTGGAACTGAATGTGGATATGTTGATACTTGAGTGGATCTGATCTGAATCCGAAAGGACCGATTAGCTCTACTTAAGATACATAAGGGAGTCTTCTCGAGAGGCAAAAGAACCGCCAAGAAGTCCCGAAGGAAAAGAGGCAAAGGAACCGCACAGGACGAGGTTACGGAGGTCAGTCTTCCTGCTCTTTATACCGGACTCTACCCTTCTGAGGAGTGGCTGCGATTTATACGTAAAGGCCACCGAGACTGATCAGCCTTTGATAAACAATCAACTCTTCCACATAATATACTTATAAAGGCCAAAAACCACAGCATTAAACTTACAGTGTCTCCATGTACACCGATCTACAAGCACTTCTCCCTGTATCGAGCAACGGACAAATGATCTTTAAATGAGCGTCTTGATGGGATACATCGGCTGAATAGAGCACAAACTTAATAGTTTCTTATCGTCATTCATGCCTTCTATTTTTTTAGGTGCTCGGTTATATGGAACACCCTCGACAGTTCATTGACAGTTATCAAATTTTCTTAATCTAAACATCGGATACTATCTCTTGATTAGAAGGAGCTAAATTAGGAATATCAATAACACTATTGCAGATACAAATCTCCCTGTGCGTTGACGTCAATTGGAAACTAAACTCTGCCGGGTGAACTAATCAATAAATTGAATGGAATAATATTGATACCCATCCCTCACTTACACCTACTTCTGTGCTTAATTAAACAAAGTAGAAGCAATATTGGTTAAGCTATCAGGTGATTATACACCACAGATGCCCTTATCAATAAACCAATAGACTGTGTAAGCGTAAGAGATCCACCGTACCAAGTTGGTATCATCTTCGCCTTATCTCCACCAAAGTGAGGAAATACTGCAATATTTATGAAGCGCGTTCATTGCGTGATTCTCGTTATCTTGGGAAAACTTTAAGACAGTGAGGGAGAGAGTGATCATCACTAAGTGCTCTCCATACATGTGACTTATAGATCTATCCCTTGCATGCCCTGCTCGGAAAAGCGGATCTTTGTCGGCGAGGCATTCTCTGTGAAGTGAGGTCAGGTATCTCGACTGGAACCTCCATACAGGAGAGTCAGATTTTCACTGCAGTGTCCTTGCATAGAGCACTATAAAATATTGAGACAAACCAGATTATACTGAGCTTTTAAGCCACTGCTTTATGTGCAGCAGAACTGCCACTGTAAAATACCTTCCAGGTGATTCATGCTAACATAAGCTAATCCGTTTTTGATGCAGAGGGTAAAGATAAATACAGACAGTGACAAGTTCCAATGACCATTTGGTTGTAGGATCACCACGGAAGACGAAATCTGTGAAACTATTTTAAACAGTTGTTCCAGGAGGAAATTACCAAAAGTAGCACTAGGATACAGCACGAGAAGACTGAGTAGGAGAGTAAGCACATCAAGAGACTCATGTTTATATTGTCATCTGCCTACTTAAAACACCGACTAAAACCAACTGGCGATAATCAAGCGAGACGTACATGCAGCTATTGATATCGGCAAAAGCTGCTCCTGGCTCTTGGCTATTTCTGATCAGCAGTTCTCTCTCATCTTTTGATGAGACCGGCAGTTTACACAGGGAGTGCTTGATTGGGTGGAAGTGACTAGGCGTCGATGACCACTGCCTGGGAAAGCTTGTTAAACAAATAGCATCTCACATACACACTGAGAAGGATTGGGAGGACAGGAGAAGAACGCGGGGCGCAGTTCTTGGGACATCAAAACAACAGAAAATACACTGACGGGACTTAGTGATCCCAGCGAAATCAGGCTTCGGGTTGATTCAGTTCTAAAGGGACACAGAAAAGAGGTGGATCAGCGAGAAATGAAGCTGGCTCATAAAGCTGGTCATGCAGTAAAGTGGCCGGACCCTCTGTAATTATTCCTTCGCTTCCAGCCAACTCACTGTGATGATAACATTTCTCCAAGCCAATTTGTTCTCCTAGCCCTTGCTATCTGCCTTGCAAGAGCTACACTAAGTGAAAGCCTTTAGAGCTAGCTGTCCCGCACTTCCCCCTTCAATTTAAAAGAAAAAAAGGTATCACTTCCTTTTCAGTCAAATCCTGGTGACATTTTCAGGTTACACTTTGTTACCTTTTGTTCCCTGCATTTCCAAGTTATGAATTGGTAATTTCCTAAAATGGGAAAGCTTCTAAGAAGTTCGAAATTGGAAAACATTGAGGCGTAAGTGATACGTATCTACACAAAATCAATCTTAACAAAAAGCATATTTACAATATATTCTTCCCAAACGGTTGGGAAGCTTGTTTGCTAAAGAAGCTGCCATTTGCTGTGGATAGTACTAGACAAAGATACATAATAAAGCTGCATATTAAACAATACGGCCAGTTAAGTGTCATCAGACATTGTGTGAAAAGGCAAGCAAACCAGTTAGGCAAGTAAAACGCGTATGAACATCCATCAGGACAGCTCTGGTTTTGAAGCTGTTTACATGTAACAAAAGACATTGTTCATACGGCAGCTTCGGTAATCGTAGTAAGGGAAGGTTGCCAAGACGTTACAATCACTTGTCATCCCACTTCGACCAAAGTGGAAGAAAACTGAATCGGACAAGTCATCCAACAAGACAGCACGCGCAGTCTGGAAATGCTGCCAAAAATAGATATGATGTAGACTTGTGTGAAGTATAAAAGAAAGACTCCGATAATTTATCTTCATCACAGACACACTGCTCTTTGTTGATGCAGTATAGCATGCGGCTATTCCTGCCACTTCAACGTTGATTTCAAGAGGATACTAAAGGGAAAGAAGGTATGGCCTGTAAGGCTGCGGGGTTTCTTCTTGCCTTGTAAGGAATAGTGCAGCTGTCCTTACCACCACAGTTTAATAGTGGTGTTATTGGGATTATTACAATCAGTGGTTGCTGCAAAAGTTGCAAGAGGCAGCTGCCTGCCTGCAGCTTTTTCCTCCCTTCCCCTAACAAACACTGGCGCCATACTGAGATCTCCAGGACTAATCAGCGACCCGACAAGGCAGGTGCTCCCCTGCCTTTCATGGCATTGTTCAAGTGTGGCCGACCTGCTCCAGTGCAATAGAGCTCAATTACTCTTAGACAGGATTACATGTTTTACTGTACAAGCAGGCAACTGTGAAAGGAAACCAACCCACTGTGTTGAAGGCGTTGCTAAGTGATAAGGCATCAAGGGCTTACTTCGTGTAACTCTCCAAAAATTTACCTGTCCATTATAGTCACTGACGGCTATTATTATCCCTTACTAATTAAAGCCATTGTCTACTTGCTAATCTGATAACACATCAATATAGCAGGAACGCGAGGCCATTCATGAGCTACGTTTACATTACATATCGGAAGAGAAGCCTTGTCATACACGGAAGCGGATATTATGGACACATCTGACGGAAGAAAATGTCCAGCTTATTTGCCGCGATAACAATAGACCATAAACAGAGCACTATCCATAACCTCCTTGTAGGGATATGACTCGAGTATCATTCGAGGATATATAAGGAAATCTACTGAGAACAGCCTTGTCTAATTATCAGTAACCATGGATAGGTTCTTCCGTTCGGTTCTTTCCATACGGGAAGTCAAGTACAGACACGACGATGATTTCGCCGACAGATTATCGAGGTAATGAGTCGTATGACATGTATACGATGACTAAAAAGTACTTTATTTTCTCTTCTTTAATTTTTTCATAAGTTAGACATGTTAAAATGTCTGCCCAGATTCGTTTTACAGCAAAATGCCACAGCAAGACGTGACAGTGCTCAGCGTAATGATAATGAAATGAATTCTGTGGCCACAAGGCGCTCATGTAAAGTAGGCGGGGTGTACGTTCTTTCAGCTTTAGAAAAATGATTTGATAATTCTATTCAGTACATGTTATCATTTCAGACATTACTCAATCACTTTATTAGTGGCTATTGCATTCATCATTAGCACATCGCAGTTTGTGGGCAGTCCTATATCTTGTTGGTGCCCTGCCCACTTTACTGATTCCCACAGGTAAAACAAAACCAGTGTCATGTGGCTGTAGCTAGATACATTGTGGTTGTCTAGCTAAACTTTCTTCACTTCACTCTGGATGTGTCTAGACAGTTATTAGGCGTGTCTTTTTGTAGTAACGTTTAGCACTTTGGTGTTTATTTTTTGCAGGCACTACAGTGTCACGTTTCTCGTGGCCATTGCATTCATCATCAGCACATCTTCGTATGTGGGTAACCCCATATCGTGTTGGTGTCCGGCCCACTTCACTGATTCACACAGGTATAAATACAAACCCCTAACCAACCCCTGTACACTACGGCAAGTGTACCATGGTGTCTATGTCTTTCTTTATATACCTCCTTAGTCTCAAGATCTGCTGAACATTGTTCTTTTCAGACATTATACCACAGGTTTACTCGTTGCCGCCGCTTTCATTGTCAGTACCAAACAGTTTGTAGGTGATCCTATTGTGTGTTGGTGCCCGGCCCACTTTACCGATTCCCACAAGTAAGTAGGAATTCCTCAATTGTTTCCGAGTGCGCACCCCTGGCAGGTGTGTGCGTGCGGGATGTCCCATAGCCGCAGCATGCAGGGGCGCATGTACCGCTGCTAACCCTGTACTAACCACCGTCCAATGCACAGGTAAAGGTTGTATATACTTTTCCATATAAATCTGTACGGCATGTGAGTAGGTAGACATTTGTTTATTCCTCAGTTTACTTTTTTAACTTTTCTATAATCTATCTATCAGAACTATTCATTGGTTTTCATGTTGGCTGCACTCAGTGTGCTGCATTACACCACACACGGCAAATACACTGAGAACCAACAAATGAATTTTTCCTTTATATTTAGCACCGCTTCCCACTGTCACGATAAAATATAAGTGAGCAATTCATTTTATCATTAAACATCATTACGTTTCTTTGTCTAGATGGGCATATATCTACTTCTTTGACATAAACATCTGCCAACTTCCATTACAATACATTGCCTTCTGAAGGTAAAAATGTAAATTAACTCACCAGGCAATAACTAAGCTGCGACACGTTTCGCCATTTGTGAGATGACTATGTAGACAAAAAAACCGTAATGGCCATTGCTGAAACCATTAATAACCAATTAACAGTTGTCTTACAGTTGATATTAATAAGTAATAATAAGTAAATGCACTAATATTTGTACAATATATTGTAATAACACAAAGATAATAGCACCTTTTTTGCAGGATAAACCCACTCTCCCAAATGAACACTGATTCTTGCAGCCGAAATATGCCTGTAAATAATGCGGATAATATTGTGAATGGGATTATTCCATTACTGAAGGCTTTTACATCAACGCAACCCAAAGCTTCTCTAGTTAATTAATTAAATGGCTCACTGCATTAACAATGTTAAGCTTTACATAAAACCTGGCAATTTATTTTAATTATACGTGACCCAACGCTTTCTGCACAACACATTGCCCCTTATAATATTGCTTTTGGAAATTAGTACCCAATAATAAATCCCTGGGGAGGCATCAAACCGATTTGTTGAAATGTCAGTTATTTTTACCTTTTGTTATCTTTGATATTAACTAATACCAGCTTTTACTAACTTTCAATTTTTCAATTTTTCAACAAGATTTACCATGTTTCTAAAACCAATTTGTGATTTTGAAATTTTAATACATGGATCGGTGAACACAAATTTGATTTTACGATCAAAACATCATGCCATTTTGCCACACTACTTTGACATTATTTTCACGTGCAAAATCATGGGCAACTTTCCAAGTCACTATTTCTAGTGGAGAGTGGTGGACAAAACAGGCCTTCAATCCATTTTTATTAATTTTCCCTGCATATTCTTTCTTCAGGCAATACACGAACAACATCTGCTGGATTTCCAACCACTATTACATTCCATTTGACCATAAAATCCCAGACCCGGTAGAGCTACAACGGAGGGAACCGGCCATATCATACTACCAATGGGTGCCCATGTTGCTCCTAGGCCAGGCCCTGGTGGCTTTCACACCGTCGATGATCTGGAGATTCTTCAATGTGAGAGCTGGAATAGATGTGTCAAGCTTAATGGATGTGGCCAGGGTAAGCCAGCGAGCCGCTTACTCTGAGATGAGGGAGAAAACCGTGCGGTACCTGGTCAATCAGATAGACAGGTACCTGTTGGCGCAAAGGGACTACAGGACTGGGTGCTGTGTGAGACTCAAACAACTAATTGCCCGCTACTGCTTCCTGGTCGGAGGCAAGAGACATGGGAATTACCTCACCGTAGCCTACTTATTCGTCAAATTCCTCTATGCATTTAATGCTATAGGTCAAATTCTCCTGCTGGACATATTCATGGGTGGAGACTATCACATGTACGGCGTTTATGTCATCGTAAGACTATTCCGAGGCGAAGACTGGACTCTTCTTGAGCGTTTCCCTCGCGTTACCCTGTGTGATTTCAAAATACGTCACAATGCCCGTCTCCATGATTACGTAGTCCAGTGTGCATTAACAATAAACCTCTTCAATGAGAAGATCTTTCTGATGTTATGGTATTGGTGGGTGTTCGTCGCCCTGTGTACAATAGTCAGTTCAATTCAGTGGATTATAAGATCTCTCTACTGGCCAGGACAAGTACACTTCGTCAAGAAAAAGCTACGTGCGTTTGACGCGAATCAAAGAACGAAAGGTACGGTTCAAAAGTTTGTTCAGTTCTACCTGCGTAGGGATGGTATTTTCCTTATTCGCCTGATCTCCATGAATATATCAGACATGATTGCATCCGAAGCTCTTCGAGGACTATGGGAGAGTTATGGGCCTGAACGCCGTGTAATCTCGGAGAATCCCGCCAAGTCTCGCCGAGCTCAAGGCCCTGTGGCTGTGCCAGCACCAAGTGCTATGGGCACAATGGAAGTTGTATGATGAATGGCATCTAATCTCTGCAATATTAGGTTATTTATTATGTCTTAAAACAGGGATTACATCTCACGAGTCAAAATGATGTATGGAGTAAATAAATCTTGACGTGTTTGCCTCCATTTTACGAAACAGATCTATATCTTGGTGAATGAGTGAATGAGGTGTACGTCATAATAATGTACAGTAAAGCAACCATCAGCTCAACAAACTTCTCCAGGTATCTCGCCAAATCTCGTGTGCTTTGGAGATGAACTAAACTGCAGTGCTAACAATAGATCTTAAAACTTTTCTAAATAATATTCTGGCAAATTATAACACTATTTCCACGAATCAAACGTCAAAGCCACAACAAATAAGATATCAACTCTTCCATATGACAAAAATCGATGCTTATTAATCAGACCAGGCTAGAGATAATTCATTACTTCAAAGTCTACAAAGATTATTGAGCGAGTTGAAAAACTTAGAGCCAGGGCCAAATTATTGGCAGTGATCTGTGGGGAGGGAGTCTATTTATTCAGACATGGACGTGGTAAAGAAATATGACGAATGGCGGTCTGCTATTTGCAGAAATAATAAAGTAAATTACTGGTGTTTGCAGAAACTGTCTATCGAGTCGAGGGTTTCGGTCCAAATTTTCTAAAGTAAAAACATTTTCATCTATGTAAAGTGGCACGAAAAAGTGTATCATATGACTTCTAACTTTTTGAACAAACTGGATAATAACATGAAAATATTAACGGATATTAATACTTTTCCAACATAACATAGAGGGAGTGGAAGATTTTCCGAAATTATGTGATACTGAGTTAACAAATGTTTCGTGAAAAGGTGAAAAGTTTAGTATGATTACCAGACGAGCGCGTGTCCATCGGAGAAGCCTTCTAGTTGCCTGCATTTATTGAAGGAAATTAAATATCTGGCTAAATATGGAAAACGAAAATTCAATCACTTAGCAGATGGTGCTACACAAAACATATAGGTCTAAACCCATATTTATGCAGTATGAGGAAATGCAATGTCTAAAACATATACGATATATATTTGTAATGTTATCAGCTTTTATTAATAGATCTCTAGCAAAGACACCTGCAAAGACCAAACACTGCCTTAGATCAATATTTCTAAACAAAAAAACTAATAGGGGTCTTTAACAAGGAATAATCAAAGAACCCGTTTACAAAAGGATAAAATAATTATTCTGGTCTGCATGGAGTGGTGTTATGAAAGGTCTATGTTGAGGAATAAAGAAGTATAGTTCCTTCAAAGGAAATGACTATATGTACATAGCTTTGAGATAGGTGTAGTGGATATGTGATGGGGTAGAAGATGCTGATATCGTATTTGCTAAATGATAACACAAGAATAATTGCACCTCACTTCATTACCATTATTTAAAATGTACATATGTGAATATATAGTTTATAATATGAATGTAATTGTTATGATAGAGACAGGAGTTAAAACACATTGAGTACGATACTTGTTCACAGCACAAATTGCCTTCACAGTTCCGTGTCTGAAAATGAAGTGAAACAGAGAAAGTTGGCGTGTTTCGAATATTACTATCCATGAGCGACATACAGCGACCACGAAAGTTTGCTGATAAGCGATGACTATGTTCATTCAGCAATTAACGAGGTAAAAGATGTGAGCAGGTATCAAACCCACATTACTCTTTGACTTTGTGTATGGCAGAGGATAATATATCCCATTATGTTATGCATGTTACTCAAACCACAAATCTGTTCTATCTATACACTATTACTTTAGTAGAACCGAATCTATAACATGTGATATTGTATGTCTCTATGAATTCTAACTGTAGCAAGTTATCTTTGTATTTATAGTGGAACTGAATTAAAAATGTCTAGGGATAAAGAATATTGTGGTAGATTTGGCCTGTTTCATCGAAAAAATTCTAACCTAGCTTTCCTACATGAAAACTATCCGCGAGTGAATCTGTGAACATGAAACATTTTACTGTAGACTAGTGCCAATTGTTATAAGTTGCACCTTGTACAGTTCGGGAGATTTCAATAGATTGCTTCGTCAATGAATATCATCTTGTGAAGAAAAATCTATGGTAATTTCCTTGGTTGTTAATTGCAACTATAGGCAGACAGCTGAAACTGTAGATGTCCAAGACTTCACCAAAGACTGTTACGTTTAATCCTTTGATATTAATTGCTGATTACATTAGTTCTTAACGTAAATTATTATCGAAATGTTATGGAATAGAATAGTTGTTAATTTGAAAACGGTATACCCCGCCTTTGATTTCCCTAAAATAGACAACTGAACCGCTCCTTTGAGAGCCTAAATCTCATCAAGATGGTCATATAAACACAAATACTCCTGCGCAACTGCTCTTATCGTTAACGGAGAGTTTGGTCATTTATTTCATACATCAATCAAGCAGGTACACCCTATGAGTAATATTTAACTATAGCCTTAATTTTACTTAAATGTCTGCATGCCTTAATAAACATCGTTAACCAGAATTTAAATCAGAATTATTTAGCCTTAACGTTGCACTATTAGGGCTACAAAACGTGGCCATTAAAATTGAAACGATTTCAGTCCAATATGTTACGAAGGTGCCATAAATAGATAATTGTCGTCAACCAAACGCAATAGGCAACACCCATAGATCAATAAGTGTGAAAAGAAATTGTGCAAAACTTTTACGCTGGAAAACATTGATTTTGTTACGTATGTATAAGCATTTTAGTATAATTAGGATTTCATTCCTATTCATGGTGCTCACAGAATATGCTTATAATAATCTAGTCTTGTACTAAAAAAAATTGTAGCGTTAACGTGTAACTGGGCTGTATGTAATATTTATTTAATTATTTATTAACAAGAATTATTTTCCGTTTCACAAGAATTTATTGAAATTGTGGTCTTTTTCGTTCTAGTCAAACATGACAAATATTTTGTGCGGGTTATTTTTGTTATTCTAGTCATCGTTATTTTATAGTTTCAGTAAATTATCTTCCGACGTATTAATACATAATAACATATTTGTTTATTGAATGCCACAATCATAACAGGATAAACTGATACTCTTTGTGAAAATCAAGTTTGTGTGCGTGTAATCCTGCACAAGCGATCCATCTCACTTCTTCATGCATTATATCATCAGTTTATGTCAACTGCTAGTATATAATTTCAATTAGATGGACAACTATTGTCAAATTCTAGAAATATTTTATGATTGATACAGTAACGGGAGGAATAAATTTACAGAAGCTCATTGAAGTACTCATAGGCAGCAAGCCCTGTACTAAAGGTTCAGTGTGAGTGGAAAAAAATAAAAGGTACCATCCAAAACCAAAATGTATTAGAGCGTGTCCATGATATTGGGTCATATTGATAAACTGCTTTTACGTGTTTTGTTATGTGTTTCTATATGATATATATATTAAAGCGACCAAAAAGGTATAGGACTAAAATAGCGAGCCAAAAGCGAACATATATTTTGGTTACCCGTTCAGTGTAGCTTCTGACCAGTGAATTAGCTCATTGTTTGTTTAGTTGGAACATACGTGCTCGATACCTTCTCACTTTGCTGACTACAATGCACGGAGGTACTGTCAAAAACAGAGACACTAATAATTGCCAAATGTACTAACAACTGGAAAAATAGAAAATATTGTCTCACGACGGCTCGAAACTGTTTCTATTCTGGCAAATGAAACATGTGCATTACTATAAATTTTGATTAACAATGTCAAATTATTATAAATATTTAGTGGACACTCCGGAATTTAGTCAGTATTATCTGTCGAATCCGTATGGTATATCTGTGTTAAGAATCATCTACCCTGTACAACAATTCTAGATAGACATAGAATCACCTAGTTCTTATGCACAAAGTTAAACATGATGCACTAAGGCATATCATAAACCAAATTGAAGTACGTTGCATAATCTCATGTAGCTATTCTAAAGTGCAGTGTTGCTCCTGGGAAGCGCCCTATCCCTTAAAAGATAGAAGTCATTAACATGACTGTGCTTTATTATTCCTACAGTCTCAAATAAAATGTGATTTTTGAACTCTTATCAATGTATTGCTGCACAATTATTGTTAATATTGTTTTTGTTCTTGTTTACCCCTTTTATTCATCACATTATTATGACTGAAATGTATGAAATCTTCGTGTTATTCTGTAAAGTTATTGGGACAAAAAAGAAGTCACACCTTGTGGTTGTCACAGCTATGTGTTTTATAAAGTCTATTCAAATTTTATACCTATGCTTATACTGACAATAATTACCAATAAAGATAACATTACAAAATGTTTCATTTTCTTCTGTACTAAGTTTAAATTGTAAATATTTCAATAACCAACAAAAACGTATTTTAAGACAAAATCTTTAAAAAAGCAAAATATACACCTTTTCAATATTAACTTAATAAAATATCTTGCTTGAAATCTTCTTCATTGGTGAAGGTAGAAAAGTGTGATGAAGTGACAAAAAATGAAAAAAAAATTACTTGATCGCAAAATAGCCTACCTACCTTTTATCTCAACGAATTGAGAATTTGTCCATGATTGACACACACTGATCAAATAAATGTCAAAATATTTTGCCACATCAAATGTTTTAGCTGCTAATTGATGTTGTGTGATTGTGCAGTCGGAAATGCAGTCCAAACGATTGAATTTGAAATTGCTAACATTCGAAGTATGGCATATCCTTCCCCACCAGTTACACAAGACAAGGCCAATCACACCACAACATAAAGTCTCAATTAATTAAAGTAAATTACATTTCATTTTAGTTGATAGCGCGATGATTAGACACCAATCCCCCAGTTGAAGCCTATGCAGTAATACACAAGCCTAAAACTTGAATCTCTTCTTAGATAAAATTGAACGTAATTAATTAAGAATTCATGCCGGAATCTCGTCTGGTAAGAATTAGCACCCTTGTACAAAGTATCTAGTTTTGTTTCATTAAGTAATAAGGCAGGTCCTTTAGATAAGATGATGATTTCTGAAGATCGACTGACGACTGAATTCGATCCTATGCACGTGTCTGATAAGATAATGCCTATCTACGGCTAACTTGATGTGCACATTGTAACATACATAACATACCCGAACTCAACAAAGCGGCTAAATACAGCAGACCGCAAGTACTTGGTCCATTTGTTTCAATCTCAATACACTCGCAATAAAAGAAAACAATAAGAAAGTATTTAAAACATTTGTCACAGTAGACTATGAGTTGAGATGCGTTTCGATCAGAAACATTCACGAGGTACTTTACTTTACCTGTATTAATTTTAACATAAAGAGTTCTACTGTGAATGGCTCAGGTCGCACAGGTGCTAATACCCAGCACGTCAGTATGAAAATTTCATTTGAAGCTTTTGTAATTAAATTAACGCGACAACTTTCAAGGATGCAAAATCTCTTTCAGTACACGGAATTCGTATCAGAAGTTAAACAATAGCGCATCAAAAGCACAGCGTGAAATTCTTTCGTTCTCTCCTTTGTTCTCTTCGTTTCCAAAGTGATACGATTTCTGTGTACTGCATCAGATTTAGTTGTGGAACAGACAGGCGTTTCCATGAGTAACATAATTTGTTATCCATTTATGGCAGCAGTTTTAAAATAAATTAGAAATTTTGCCTCCCACACGGGATGTAAATACAACATATGTCAGCAGCACCCTTATTGCCATGACAACACAAATAAATAAAGTACTATTTCTGAACATTTACACATTAGTATCTGTGCCTTGTTTTCAATAAGTAAAGTAGGAGCGAAAATAGCTTTTGTATATATGAGGAATGTGAAGGAGTATAAAGAGATTGATATTATATAATACTCTATTGGTGTGGGTTTTCTATTTCGTCGGGTTCCGGTGTTCCGGTGCGCCATAAACAACAAGGCGTTTGATCTACGTTCTCTTAAACTGGTAAATGGACGATTATTTAACAATAATGGAATTGCAATTACTAATGATTTTGTTAGGTGTTTATTTTTTTTGTATCGCAAGAGAACAGACAACAATGGTATTTTAGCTTAAGATATGATGAACACTGGTAATGTTAATTTATAGTAACATCTGCTTGAACACTTGAAATCTACAGCTAAAATGTCGAATGGTAAAGACCCCACATTCCCACACGAACTGATAGATCTACTTTGATATTTTTATAAGAGATTCTATCCTTTGTTGCAACAACCTAACATTAATATATATGTATAAAATATTCTCCATTAAATATATCTCAACCTTACGTAGGCCTTTATGGATTTTCTTGGGAACAAAAAACAAAGGAAAGGTGTAACAGGTCGTCTCAGTACAACTCAGTGCGATACCCACGTCCAGATAGCAACTCTTCTGATGTAATCAGCGAATCACCAACAATTTGGGAGTAAGCTGCAGTTTGTCTCTTATACTTTTATTTCTGCGTGAGTTGGCTTTTTAGGGAGAAGGCTGGTGTAGGAGTCTTCAGCACAAAAGAAGTATTGTTGCAAAGAATAACATTAAAGACAATAATTAGATGCGCCAGTTATTAATGATTTTTCGTGTAACACGAGAGTAAAGTGTAGGTTGACTTCTGCTGGTGGCAGAACTGCACAGAAAATTCTAAAACCCGCTGTGGACAACGGAGTCGTTCCCACAATATTCAATGAGTTTAATGTTTAGATGTGTGTTGGTTTTACACTTGTAACACAGATGACCAATTAAACATAAAGAACCGATCACAAAGCCAGTTCTTTTTTTTTACGTTCACGACCATTTGCAATTGGGAGTCAAAACAGGCAACATCTATGGAAGGTTAAAGAAGGTGAAACAATATGGAAAAGGCTAGCTGGACATTGTGTAATTATCTGTCTAGAGATAAATAATTTAGTCAGTAATGTTTGCCATTAAATGCGGCACTGGCTCCCCCTGAATGGTTACAATCACAATCGAACTATTCAGGCTTATTATGAGAGTGACAGCTCACGTGTATCTCAAAATTTTCAGCCATTAGTATTTTTAGCCAAGTATTGCCGGTGTCTTTTTGGGTTTAAAATGCTTCTTCCATATTACATGCATATATTATATGCATTCCAACTTTCATTGACTCACCAACAATGTGATACACATTTGATAGCCAGCAGTTGTAGTAATGTCCCACACCTCTGCGAATTGTCTCTCAGGGTGAAGGGGGTCCACGACTGTCAAATTGTACAACAACCAATTTACATTTACAATATGAGTGAAATACCTTTTGAAATCTACCCCCGCACCCCTGTATTTCCCACACCCAAGTAGCCCTGCACCTAATCCATTTTGGCCACTGTTTTTGTCCCTATTGTTACATGTACATATATGCAAACAACACGTAACTATTGCATTGATTCCAATCCGACAGATAATCATAACTGCGAAGAAATTGTCTTCCTCTCACCTGACTGTGTTGCAGACACGAAGCGACTTTGACATTGCAAGTCACACTACGACGCAGTGACATCCTACAGGGGAAACGGACAGTTAATGTAATGACCCAACTTTTCACATGAAGAATCCACTTTAGTACCACTGCTTAATGTGTAGCGTGATTACATGATTCATGGTGTGACTCAATCATTATCTTTCGCCATAAACTTGCCCATACACATAGAACTTTTCTTTCTAACTTGGGACATCACCCATTCATGAATTGCTTTCTGAGTATCTGGATTTTAAATGAAAGGTCCATATTCACCAGAAAATTTTGCTTTATGAGAGATTAAGAATATTGGATAGTATATTCTAAGCGTTAAGCGTCACAGTAGCACTCTCATAGTAAAATAATCTTGCGCGTGTGGACATATTTCAGCACTGCCCGGTAAACTTCTTACTACCCTACTGCATGATTCTTACTGCCAAACTGCATAATGATATCTACAGTATGCTCTGTGTTTAGACATCCTAGGATTAACAGTTAGTGGACTATTACTAAAATAGTTTACATTTCCTATCTTTTGTATTCCTATCTTTTGTATTCGTTCTGCTAAATGAGTCAAATAAATTATTATGATACATCCAGAGACTTGAGTCGCGTACAAAAACCGTCTTGTTTCGGATTTCCCTGGTAACGGTGGAATCTAATACAGAAGCTGATCACATAATCTGTAATCGGAAATGTAAGGCTGGTTTGACATTTACATCTACGGAATAGAAAAGTCTGCTTCTACACCCACAGAGTATAAGGCATGTGAAAAAGTAAATCTTTAACATTATTGACGTCACATCCATTTTGTTTTCGTCTAAAGATTCAGTAATTTTTAACTGGGTAATTTTATCTTCATGCGGTGAGGTGAAATTAACCATAATTTATTGAAAATATAAAGACAAAGCCTCTGTAACAAAGCCATTGCGGATAATTTTAGTGACTTACAAATCAAAGGAGAAGTAGGGTAATTAACTCAATGTTTGGAGTAGATTAAAGTCTGGCTAGAATTATCATCTGTGTTCGCACCCTTCACTTTGTTTCATTATGTGATGTAATCATGCGGAAGTTTGCGATTCTCGAGAACCTACTGATGACGCTTAGCACGTTTTCAAGATAAAATAAAAAAAAAATCCAGTTTGTGAAAAATCCATTTTGTGAGATTTGAGCTGAGTTGAGTTTCCGGAGGCAGATTTAGCCTCCTTTGTTAACGCAATTCAGTCTCAGAACTCTTTCATGGCGACACCATTTCAATTATGTAAAGGAAATATGTACCATGATTAAGAGAACATGTGCGTAGGTTACGTACTGGTCTTTGTAGTCTGCCTGTTACTGATAGAACACCCTCCGCTGATTAAGCCTTAAAATTAACTCATTTGGATTACACTTCACTGACATCGTTTTCCGAATGCGGAGAAATGTATACAAAACATAAAAAAAAACATTTTTGAACCTGTGCCGAAATATTCATACGAAGTGAAATATGACAACGTCGACCAAAACACGACTGGTTAACGAGGTAGTAATTCAACTGCAGCTTTGCCTTTTCTGAATTTCTAAGTTTTATTGAAAAATCTGATTTCAAAGTGGGGCGGCAAAATGTGATCCACACAACTGCGCAAACAACAGACTAACGTATTTCTTGTAGGATGAGAACTTTTTACACCGGCCAGGAAAACAATGAACATTTATGTCACTCAGTTCACTTTAATAAAAGTAATAAAATAATCACACAATCTGGTCCAGCAGCACTTCTCAACTAAGTAAATTAGGTAATTATATGTATCAGGTAAACGTGGATTATATTTTGTGCCTTGTGGTTCTGGTGGCTCTTTTTACTTGATACTACTGTAAGGAAACCATCAAACGTTATACTATATTTACGTCATCTAAACGGAACTTGGGGAGTTGTCTAAGAAATGTAATACTTTAGTTGAGCAAATATGTATGACCAAATAGATATCACTGAGTATCTCTGGCTTTGAATGTATAGTAAGCATTGTTTGATTCATTGTTTGTTTCTGACGAAAGCATGCAGGATACTCAAGTTTACTGTGCAGGTTAGTTTCTCTGTCACAAGATTCTACGTCAAAATTAAGAAGGAAATGTTAACACATCAAAATAACGTTTTCCTCTCTAACTAGATCCTGTTAGCAGCATCACACTTATAACAACGTCACTGCCAACCTTTTTGCCTTATCAGTCATGTCATACATTTGTACGGATACCTACACAACCGCAGCAGACGAGACGGGACTTAAATAGAACTGTCAATGAAGTCCGGAAATAGCCACAACTCTAATGAATAATTAAAAGCGCCTCTCCATCCCGTCTGTTTGTTAAATTTAATTATGTTAATTTTTACGTATCCGTCTTTCTATCTGACTGTGTGTCAGTCAGAAATTTTACATGTCCATTTTAAATTTTTTCTTTGTATTGTAGTAAAATTATACTAATGTCAATTTTTTTATTTTCGTTTGTTTTCAATGGCTGCTATGAAAGAATTCTGCTAATGTAACATAAAAAAATATAAATAAAAAAGATTCACAAACCACTTCTTAAATGTTATCTGGATTGTTCAATTGAAACGTTTTCATTTTCTGTATAGGTAGTACTTTAAAAAGTACTAGAAGGGACAATTCAACTGCTTGATAATCAAACGTCTAGAAACACTTACATTGCATCTCTGAGAAGTGTATTTCAGAGAACTCATATCAATACGTGTTTCGGATAGGTATCATCAACGTCAGTTGGCTTCATTTTGTTTACTCAGGCAGACTGATGTGCGAGATAAGAAAATGCTTCCTCAGATCTTCCAATGAACGAAGCACGTTCTTTTTGACACGTTACGAAACATTGTAAAAGTTACAAATTGTAAATTTAAACATGAATAAAGATGAATTATGAAAGTAATTTGTATTACTTTGACTGCAAGATCCAACTTCTACCAATTTGTGGATCCTCTCCAAGGAACAGGTTTAAAAGGTTGTTACTCCAATCAGTTGTTAGATTGGCAAGTGCATCTCGAATTGGGTTGTTACAAATGTAGAACATTTCAAGACAGGTAGTCTCCTTTTACCTGATTAGAATAAAGCAGCTTACAAGCACTACATGAGTATTTTTCGTATGGTTTCCAATTAAAGAGCAATACACAAGGCGGTACGGCTGTACTCCTCATTCATGAAACAATACTCTTCGTGTTTTAGTTGCGTGTATCATTTTAGATATTAAGGCAAATTGCAGTTATATTATGGTGCTCTGAGGCATAAATATTTGAATCGAATTGTACTATTTTTCGTCTCACCTGTTTGTTTCTCGCTATATCTGCGTTTTATAAATTGGTTTAGACTACCACTGATATCAAAACATTTGCATGTATTAATTTCTGCATTAGTTTTTATACTACAGCGGTTTTATGACTGCATGGTAATCTTTTCGTTTTTATTTGTTGTATAACAATTTAAATTACCCTTTTAACAAAGCATCCATCATAAAATTAGTCTTAGCGTCGAGCGCTTTAAGGTAAACACAAAACACACGATATCGTATGGGTGTCTTTTTCTAATATAAGCACTAAAACCTAAATCTGAACAGGTAGCGAAAGACTTGTTATGCTATATTATTCTTCGTTTTCTTACATTGTCTTCCGAATCGCTTTCATTACAAATCTGCTAAATCAGACAGAGCATGTAGACACCCACAGGAGTGATACATCCCGGTTTACTTCGATAATGTTATAATATTTACGGTGATGCATTGCGTTTTGCGATGGTGTATTATGCTAAATATTGGGTTCGAAGAACTTTCCATTATTTACATTGGATTAACATGGTAAATGAT
>JBCAUI010051444.1:0-20657 GCA_038406195.1 Haplosyllis anthogorgicola | reverse complement strand
ACATCGAATGTAGTCCCAGTCATCGATGTTGTGTTTGTTCATGAGGGAACTATTGTGATGGATCTTCA
The DNA here is from genome assembly GCA_038406195.1 of Haplosyllis anthogorgicola. NCBI lineage: Eukaryota > Metazoa > Annelida > Polychaeta > Phyllodocida > Syllidae > Haplosyllis > Haplosyllis anthogorgicola. Next base: position 20,589 of record JBCAUI010051444.1, on the reverse strand, counting down.
CTCGTCTCACCTGCCATTCAGTCAGCTCAGTATGTGCCCGCGTGTCATTGGGGCATGTGGGCAGAGGGACTAGCACACTACCCTCAGTACCCGCCATGGCTGCTCTGGCTCTGCTCATTGTCTGTTCCAGTATAGATGTGGCTAGTTGCAATTCTGCAATTTTTGGTGAAAGTTCCTCCCCCTTGGCAGGAGTGGGGAGAGAGGAGTGTTCAGAAGCTTCTCAAGGCTTGTTGGTGATAGTCCATGTAGTCAGCACCACCTCAGAGTCTAGTCTCTAAAAGTTTAAAAGGAAAAATTAGATGACCGTCTTGAGATGGCCAGCTCACTAGATGGAAACAGAATGTGACCAGGTGCAAGGGAATCCTAGGGGAGCTGGCCATGTAGAGCCAGTCAGGTGATGAAACCCCAACTGGGAGAACTGCCAATCACCGGGAAAACCTCAAGTAGCACAACCACGGACTGCAGGGAAAACCCCAGAGGTTAACCCACACCCCCATGTGGAGAGCCAGCTGCTGCCAGAGACCACAGCTGCAGGTGACCATGAGGTCAGGCTAACCCCTACCCTGAGTGAGAATTTAAAAGTCACCTACCTTCTCTTCAGAAGCTCTGGGCATGCTGTTGTGCCAGGTCCACCAGTCAAAATGAGGTCAAAGCAGCAGGGCTCTGCTTAATGAAGGGGTTGAGAGAAAAGGAGGCTGGTTGAAATGATGTCATCAGTGATGTCACTGGGCCTATAAAAGGAATTGCATGGGGATTCCCTACTCAGTCTCAGCTCAGCTGTCAGTGAGAGAACATCAGGGAAAACACCAAGAAGACATCAAGGATGGAGCCATCCGAGGAAACCGAAGACCCCTTCATGTGAGTAATGTGGCTGTGGTCTATCTGACCTACCTGAGGCATGGGCTCACATAGCAAGCATGAGGTAACTGTGTATGAGGTCTCTCCTGTGGAGGAGTTAAGGCATACCTGTCTGCATCAGATGACTGACTTGAGATGACCACATGGCATGGCAGTGTCACATGGCCATCTCCCTAACAAAATATAGGAGTAAAATACATGTGACCCACTGCCGCATCAGTGGCAGGGAGGTCAGGGACTTCATGACTAATGCCCTAGACCTTTATTTCAGAGTTGTGCTGTTTTGCGGGTCGCAGCTATGGGATCAACACAAGCGAGATTTACATGACTGACTGACAAGAAAGGGTTGAATGAGTTTGCTGATATTGTCCTCTGGATTGCTGCTTCTGTGGGTGATGACTGCACCCAACTCATGATCCTTGGAGATGTCCTGTGATTTGCAGAAAACAGGAACTCATACAACCAGGCCCATGACAGGCCAACATAGAGGCAATCTGCTCTCAGCCATCTGCAGTGAGAGACATGATTGTGTTCAAACAATTTAAGTCTGATCAAAAAATGGCACTGTTTGATGAACATGTTATGTGAGAGTGACCAGGGCTACCAGCTGCCATTCCTAGACTCTGGGCAGAATGGGTATCAGCCAAGACTGATACTGCCTGGCTCACGTTATAAAATTCTTCTATGAAAACACTCTGGCTGGTAGATTTCGAGCCGGCTACATTACTGACATAGACCCAAGCCTCACTGAGACAAACTTGATCAACCTTCTGATTGTGGAGGAGCAACTCTGGGGGAAGCTAGATGCCTGGGCCAGGGAGAGTCAGTTGACAGGTGTCCGGTCAGCCAGGTTCATTGGCTTCCTCACAGGCAAAGACCCATCCGACTCATTGGGAGATGGGGGTGGCCAGTATTTATCATGTGGGTGGGAACCCCTTATTAATCCTGACCTCTTGAAGACCATTTATGACTCCTGTGACCCAGCTATTCTGTGCCAAGGAGACACCTGGAAGTTTGAGGCTAGAGTCCCAGACTTGATGGAAGCAGAACTCGAAGTTCTCCCAAAGAGCATCTTTGGCAAGATGGACCAGCTCCTGAGGTATGACAGATATTCTGCAGGGCCGGCACTCATAAGGGATGCCCTTCACTCCATCATGCAGGCTATCCTGGCTGTGGGAGTTAACTGCATACAGAGTCAAGACCCGATCGTGCTTGCGTGCCAGGATCTAAGGGCCCTGCTACATGAGGAGTACAGAGAAAGAGACTGGCAGGTCCATAACAGGATCACCTTCACCACGAGGGTGCCCTGTGGGCCTGCTAACCTTGCTAACCCCATGACCAGACAAACACCACCTCCCCGGCAAGACCGATACTCAGGGGGTTATGATTGGAAGCCCCCACCTCAAGAGCGTAGTGACACTCCTGGAGGGGACACAACAATCAAAGACTGTACCAAAGACACTCGTAAAAGATGAAGTCAACCTGAACTTGTTGACTGCCCTCTGCATGGATGACCACCCCTTGCCTAGTTCTCAAGGTCAGAGGAAGGAGCACTCAGGAGGGCTGTCCTGGTGAGATGGAGGGGACAGGTGAAGGTGCTCTTCCTCTGCCTGGGGAGCCTTGAGGGACCACAGATGAGACAATGACCAACAGGGACTTCCCCAAAAGGAATGTTTACCAAACCCCTTAACAAGACCTAGGGACTTCATAGACGCCTATGTCGGGGCATTGAGGATTGATGATCTGACTGCCCCTGCCTGTTTCAATCTCTTTGCCTGACTTTATACCACCAGCTAGCCACCCTTACAGAGATGACCTAGGATATGTTCATTACAGGCCACAGACATCATGGGGTGGATATGCCATTTAACATCCCCAAACCGCCACATCTCCGGGTATCAGATTTTCTGCCACCAGAGTACCATGACAGAGGGCACATGCCAGAGGATGCCTGTGTTCAAGTATGACACCGTTTGACTGCATACACAGCAGCACTGCTCTATGCAGCTGAAGACACCGTAGCATGTGATGTTGGGAGATATGAAACAACTGGTCAACTATGCTACCTACCTGACTCGATAAATGAGTTCCAAGCTAGACTCCACCCACTTATGGACATCTTGATCCCAGAGTGCATTGAATGAATGAGGAGGAAATGGTACCCACCACTGGCCACTCCGGACCCACTTCCCCTTGGCAGGGATCTTGCCGCACTGTCTCGGGAGATATTTGTTCCATTGTTTGGAAATGCTGTAGCCACCAGGGTGACACCTGCTGGTTGGGGCAAGCAACTGAAGAAAATGATGGATGAGATGCCAGTCTTACAGCCACCAGGCCCCGTGATGTCTGGCACACCCCCTAAGGGACAAGACCGAGGCCGACTGTGGGCAAAGTACAGGATCAACCTGGAACACCCAGGGGTGAACAGCCCACCCTGGATGAATGCCTAATGGATGAACAGTATAGGACAGGAAGTAAACCACAGCCATTTGTGAACTACGATGAGGTCTTTGCTGACTGAGAACCTACACCACCCATTAAGGCAGTGATTGCAAAGCCAGATGTTGCTGCCACTGACCTGCCACTTAGCAGAAGACCCAACCCATTCAAGACTATCAGCTTGGGGCTGTTAGTGCCTGGATTCAAACAGGCCGAAATACAGGCTAACCTATCCGAGGGAGCCACAACACCCAGGCCCCTAGTGAATAGGCTCAAAATGCAGGAGGCAGTGGCCAGATTGGTCTGTGAAGCTACCCAGATGGCATGTACTCTCACTAGCCCAAATGACACCCCACTAGATATCACAATGCTGACTCAACCTCCACCAGGACTCTCCAAATCTTGGGTGGCTTCCACTGGTGATGATGATCTAGATTACGATGAAACTGATCTCCCAGGTATGGGAGCAGACAATCCTGCCACTATGGATGATGCCATGTCAACCAGTTCCAGCTTCGTGATCCTCCCAGATCCCAACTCTCCAACCGTGAGGAAGAGGGAAAGCGTGGGTGAAGGCTCTGTGGAGCCAGCCCAGAAGAAGCCGGCCAATGGAGATGGACCTTAAGGATACCCCATGACATGTAGACTCCATTACACACTGAAGTGGTCCTGACTGCATTGAGACACTGTCATTTATTATACTGCTGTGTATTTGACTTGCTGTGTTTTTATATTTTTTGTGTAATCAAAATCTAATTGAGATGTCAGAAGTACATCCGGCCTCCAGCTCATAGTGTCCAGTGCCTCTGCATTCAGCATAATTACTGTTAGTGTTTTATGATCATCATCCCAAATTTGCCCATGTTTACATGTAATAAGAAAGTTAGTCTTTAGCTGTTTCAAATAATTACAATTCATTGTTCCCTGTCGAGTACCCGACGTACCGCATGAATTTTATTGCTCATGTCTGTTATTATCACAATCATTTACACTGTACAGTACCTGTTCTATTCTTAGTAATAAAGCATGCCACAAGGATGAGGCCGATGCCTGGGGGAGAGTGTCACAGTCTGCTAGTCTACCTACCTGCCCATCAAGCGTGTGGTCGGCCCCCGGTGAAGGAAAAGGACTTTCTCCCTTTCCAGAACCCAGCCACCTGCTGTGAGATGGGCACCTCAATATGCAACCACTACCAGTAACATGGCTGTCTAGAATGGACTCCTATGTTACCATGGGGACCCTACCCTTGTGCATGCGTCATGTTGGTGACATCATTACTGGGGCATTCGATCAAACATTACATCATGTTTGAGCACTCTGGCCATGACGTCACAGCCGTGAAGTCATAAGCGACCACCTCTGGGGGGTATTTAACAATGTGTCACCTCGAAAGAGGGACACACTCGTGTTTGTGTCCAATGGGTTGACTTGTGCACTGGTTCCCAGATGTCCGTCTCAGCAAGACATTTCAAACTGCATCAACTAGTGTTGTTGTTTTGTAGCTAAGCTGACCAGCTCAGTGCCCGTTGGCCTGAGCTCTTGATTTAGTTAAACCTTTAGTTGCATCATGTGCTGTGCTGGGTGGCTCAATAAAACCCCAAAGTAAATGTACTGTGGCCGGATCACCAGCATTTTGAGACAGCTGGCGTCCAGAGATATGGGGAGATAGTCTTCCCGTCTTAGTAGAAGCGGAGAGCTCACTCGACCGCGGGTGGCTCCTGTCACATAATCATCAAATTGGTTGTATAACACGTATACTACAAAAACCATCAATCAGCTTTCCTGTGTCAAGTGAGAAAAACCATGAAATGTAACCATGATTTTAAAACATATTACCAAAACCGCCCTGCTTCAGATGTGAAATTTAATTATGCGATATAACCATACAAAATACGTCATTCAGCTTCCCTGCTTCGAAGGTGAGATATAACTGAAATAAAAACCATAGCTTTATAACGTACTGCAGAAAGCTTCCCTGCTAGCATGAATACTGCCATTATTTATGACATATATTCATGAAATCCATGAAACACAAACAATGTATTATCATAGAATCATGTATCTGTGTGAAATAACTGGCACATCATTCTAAATTTAATTTTAAATCACATGACGCGTTTCGAAAAAATAAAAACCCCTCACTGGTCTCCACACGTGTTATAGATTTCGTGTGACCTTTTCCTTGGGTTTTAAAGCCAGAGTGGATCTCTTGCCTGCACTCTTTCTTGCTTGTATGCGGTGATCTCAAAGGTCACATCTCACACTACACTGTACATGTGTATGTGGCTGGCTGACGGAACCCTTTCTCACATACATCAGTATGCAGTGGTGAGCTGCATGGTGAGGCATAACTTAGTGAATTAGTGAGCCCCTAGACCTAAAGGGCCTAAAGTAGGGCCCGGAAAAGGGCAATCACTTGATCCGGAAATGACCCAAAGATGGTTTGTTTCACCAGTCAAATCAGCTGGACCAGACTGGTGTCTGGGTGTCAACAGCCTGCTGTACAAGCTGAATAATGGTGGGCTCTCAAAGGCTGTGTATGTCACATACACGCCGTCTATAAGGACCAGTAAGCCCCGACGAAACTGATTACTTTTTGTAACAAAGAAATCAATCCCATGCTCTTTTGTTTCAAAGCTGAAACAAATGTTTTTCTTCTGGATACAACTGAGAATATTACTTTCCCGCATGTGGGGTCGGTTATAAAGTAGAAATAAGACTCTGTAACTATGAGCCTACTGTTTTGTGAATGGGAACAGGAGATTTATCGGGACTTGACACCCGTGAAGATTGGTTGTTCCGGTTAAGGTGAAAGCGACGAGGGAGAAACACAATCCAATTATATCTGAGACTATAAACCACCAGCTGTCTGTAGACGGTCTATCTGTTTATGTAAGCTTAACCTACATTACCATTGGCGGATCCAGGATTTCCCTTACGGGCGGCGCCCGGTCCGTAGGCCGGGTGCCAATCCAATTTTCACCTATTTTCGCCCAAAAATCGAGAAAATTTACAGTACAAAGTATACATTATAACTTTTTAGATTTCTGTTTCAATGTTATTTCAAGTAAGGCAAACTAGGCTGTTTTGTATTTCATTTCCCGCCACACTTCGAAATCGGCATTTGGCAGATGAAGCATATTTTTAAGGCAATACAGCTGCCTTGATGACATGGACCAGTTCCATTAGAGGTTGATCAGAAAATATATCAGAATTTATAAATAGTTTGGCTTTTTAGAGAACACGTTCAATTTTATTTTTAATTCTTTTTCGCCGCACTTTGAAAATCCTACCAGTGCAATGACTGATACAAAATTGATAGAATTTTCATGATTTGATATTTTATTGTTATTTTGCTTGTTTTAACTAAAACATTTATAGAATATTTTATCTGATGGTAACATAACAATCGACATTTTTCTTATTTCATTTGCCTGCCTAATCTACAAAATCTTCAAAATTTCACAGACATCGTAATTGCTCTTTCACGTCTATCTATTGTTTGACAATTGCAATCATCGAAAAATTGTAATAACAGTGTAATTACTTTTTATGGTAATTTACTGATTTGGGTTTTTTTACCGAAATTAACTACCATTTGAATCTGGCTGATTGGGCCGTTTAGGCAGGAATCATTTTATGAAAAAAGTCGAATATTTTAATAATCACACTTTTAAGGTTGACAGTTTCACATTGCGACAACATTGTTACATTTTTAATAGTTACAAATGTAAGTATTAATCGAAAATTGATCAGTTTCAAGAGCTTAAATGCTTCCCCAAAAGAGCCAAGAGCCACAAAAATAACAAGTGTTTAGATCTGTTAAAATGATACATTCAGCCATTGTAGCTCTGAATTGAAGCAACAAGGGACAAAGGAAACTCAATTACACTGTGGATCATAAAACAATAATATACAGACTGTCTGTAATAAAACAGAGGCCTTTTGACAAGCAGATAATTTCGTTTTGTTTCGCGAATCAATAAAATATATCCAGTTTGGCTTTATATTATTGAGTTTGAGTTACATCGCAAAAGGAACTAGGTCATTTGGAATATGTACTGCAAAAGTAATTCACTTTAAATTGATGATGTATGTAACACAGAGTGAAATTCTATTGTTGCAACAGCTCTTGAAATGCATTTATTTTGTGAACAATGGACTTTTACTCTTTCATTTCAAAACACAGCACTATCTCTGTTGTTCCGAAAAAAAGGAACATGAAATGAACTCATCCAGTTTTAAGTTTGTATTTACATGTTTTAGGATCGTATTAAAAATGGTGACTCATGGAATTATTTCACACACGAACTCCGCTATATTTATTATTATTCAGATCAAGAAATTGTAAGAAAAAGTTTCGGTCTGGGAAATGATGGCCTATGTGAAGGGTTACCTTAAGTTGATTGCAATAGTATAGGCAGTCCTGTAGATGTCTCTGAACTCACTGAATTTTCGCGTCGAAACTTTTTAATAGGCCTGTATGGTGATTTCTTGATCTGAGCCTAGCGAAAGCGAGAATTCTGCTAGAATTGACATATTTTTTGCGCTGTTTTTTCCTTCAACCCGCGAAATACCTGGGGAGAAACTATTTCACTAAAAAAGAGCGAGGCTGTAACGTATAACCTACAGGTTGTCCATCTCGCTGCAGGTTGTTCTGCTGCTGAAGAAGTTCGATCAGGATGGAAACGGAAAACTTGACATCGAAGAGTTTGCTGATTTCTATGCAGAGGCCAAGGCCACGTAAGTTAGATTATTACACAGGACTCATGGCTAGTTCAGGGCTCACTTTCTCCCTCTCTGTCTGTCTGACTTTCTGCCCGTCTTTCTGTCAATCAGTCTGCCTGTCTGCCTGTCTGCCCCTGTCCCTGTCTCTCTCTGTCTCTCTGTCTGTTTCTCTGTCTGTCTGTCTCTGTCTGTCTGTCTGTTTGTCTGTCTGTCTGTCTGTCTCTCTCTCTCTCTCTCTCTCTCTGCCCCCTCACTTGTAGTTGTTGCATGCACTTTATATTTTTTCTGCTGACTCCCACCTCTCCGTTTCTCTACCGTTATTAGATTAGACTCGCAGACACCCCTCCCCTACAGGTCTCACCTCTTCCTCCCCAGACCACCGATTGTGACCAGAATATACGAGCGAGGGGACCCTAACTGTACAGAATTAGCCTTGAAGAAAGAAGCATTCTGTTCATTTACTTTGCTCTTAGTAGTTATTAAGTTTCATGCACATGATTTTGCACTTCTTTATGGTCAATGTCAGGCTGTTATTGATAATTTCACTTAGATGTTCATCTGAAAATGTTTACTGTGTTTGTCTATCTACTGTTTACACAAACAATATGCAAGTGAATCATTTTTCGAGTTTTTGAGTTAAATTGTTCAATTGCTGATCTATTGAAGCTTCATTAACATTCTATTACCTGAAGTAAAAAAACAAGGCCTCATGGTTCCTCAACAACATGACATGACAATGTACAGTACACGGAATTCGTGTCAGAAGTTGGACAATAGTGCATCAAAAGCACAGCATGAAATTCTTTCGTTCTGTCTTTTGTTCTCTTCGTTTCCAAAATGATACAATTTCTGTGTACTGAACAAGCTTTTTTTATTTTGTGTCCTAGTACATCATTCGATAGACAACAAAAGGTTAGAATGTGAGAGAATTGATTATGCTATCTAGGAGTAGTAATGCGAGATGAACAAATACAAATAATCACATAAATTAACCTGTTGTCAAATAAAACAGTACTTAGTTAAAAACTCAAAAGCATGACTACTGGAGGAAAAAAAGAATAGTGATTTCATCCTTCTTGAGATAGCACAGATAAAATTCCCTGCTTTGGTTATTCGAGGTTTTTCCAAATTAATTTTTGCATGTTTAATTAGGCAAATTAGTCTTATTCATCTTATTAGGCAAAAATTAGGCAAATTTGCCTAATTAGACTAACAAAAATAATTTGGAAAAACCTCGATTATTCTCAAACAGTTTCTGCCCAATGTAGACGTCCTACCGTTCGTTTCGGTTGCTTATTTATCACAAACAAGTTGTTCGTTGATCTCGCGAACTGTGCTTTCCTTCCGCTGTTGCTGTTTAATAATTAATATTTCTTCTCGTCCACAGTCACAAGGACATCTCGGTCAAGTTTGACGAGTTGGACAAGGACAAGAACGGTGTGCTGAGCCCGGACGAGGTGTGCATCATCATCATGAACAGCCTCAAGGTCGACGAAAGGATGGCCAGGTAGGTCAAGGTCATTTCAAGGTCAAATGTTTGACATTCAATTGAAGACTGATTTTCGACATTAAAAGATTAGTTCAATCCTAATGTCTCTGTCTTAGTGTAGGAATATGAATGTAATAAATATGTAATAAATTTAAGTTAAAAAATAGTGATTTAAAAAAGTAATACCTACCTGCCTCACAGACAGCAACTAACCATTTACTAGAAATGAAAAAAAAACACCGTTCAAAACAATAACAACTCACACTGCGCTGTTGCTTGAGTGAAAGAAACAGTGTGAAAATTATCTTGCTTGGAACATGAAGGACATTTCAATCAGATGAACAAGATTTCACTCTGTGCTTTGATGCACATTAAATCCGCAGGGAGCAAAATAAGTCCACGTTTTGCTTTTAATGTTCTGTTGTCAGAAAAAATCATCGCCTGCGTGAGTTTTTTCTGAAGCATTTACAAAAATTGCAGCAGCCGGTCACTATATAAAAACTATTACATTTCAGGTACATGGTACAAATGTTTGACCAAAACAAAGATGGAAGCCTGGACAAGGAAGAGTTCATGAACATGTACTCCTCCATGTTCGGCTAACTCTCCCGCCACCCGCCAGATGGCATCATCATACTCTGTATATCTATAAATACAGATGGCGTTACTATTCGTTACTCTTAACACCCTTCTCCTATTTGTCCATTTTTTATGTATGTGTACAAATGATTGAATGATTTTGCCTGGAAGAGAACATACATACATCTTCATTGTTCGATTAGAAATATACGTTTCTTTAAAAAACTAATCGTTACAAATGCGGATTTCGAAGTTTGGATTTTAAAAAAAAGGACTGAAAGAAGTAGCATTCATCACGTGATCGTGAATGGAGTAACACCAAATTGCCTAACTGACCAATCGAAAGCTAGAATCATTCAACAGTCAATCAGAAGATCAAAAGTAGCAACCAACTGGATTAAATTACCAATGAAATCAGAGGATTTTAAAGTAACTGAAGCTTGAAAGGACCAATTTTCAATTTTTAATATGTTGTAGCATTAGTGTTTTATTGTTTTCTATACTAACCATGGTAACAAAAAGAGTGGTGAGGGTCTCACGAACGTTGAAAACAGATGTTCTTGGCTGATTTCCCAATTTTGATTTCACACATATTTGGGAGTTGTACTAAATTAGTAAAATCGGTGTTTACAATGTTTCCAACCTCTTCAGGAACCAGTAGTTTCCTCCAATGATAGTGTTTCTCAATATTGACATCATCAACATTTTCCAAACTTATTTTTTTTCACCATGAACAGCCCGTTATTGCTTTCGTGAAAAACCCCTCTCGAGAATTTATAGTGCAACTCACTAGGCAAAGTTAGGTTACTGTTTAACTTACCCCGTTGAAATTTTATATTTACTTGTTTTGAAACTATTGTACCAGATCCATGGTGCAGATTTCTAGTATATAATTGAGATAGAGACATGTAGTTATATATATAAGTCATATATGATATAATGCATAGGCACGTATAGGGAATGTAGATATATCATATGTTATACTTTCATAAATAACGCGTACATCATATAGTGTACTTTTATTATAACAGTCTGTACTGTACGTGTACAATCAAGGTTGTACTATTCTACATTTAATGTGCCATATCGAGAAATTAGTGCTGTTTCGTCATATTCTATTGTCATTGCCAATGACTGCTCTTAAAATCATACTAATTTTTTGATTTTCTTATGGAACATTTTTTCCCAAATTTCTTGTTTAATTTTGTAACTATTAAGAAGAGAGATACAATAGAAATCAACAATCAGTAACAAGTTGAAGCTGTATTTTTGCATTATTTGGTTGTTACACGCCCCTCATACTTCCATCATCTGCTTTAGAGTTTTCGTAGGGAAAAGCATTTTCTCAATCTTAACACTATATTTGCTCAGTGTAAGTGTCGCAGCAAATGTTGATCTTTGTAAAGACGCACAATGTGGAGTGCTATACTGCTTCGTGCTAGAAAATAGAAGGAAATAATTTATCGTGACAAACCTTGTTTTCAGTGCGAAACATTTAACCTGTATTCCCTGCACATTGGTGTGATGATTCTGTGATTGACCACTTCATTCAATATTTGGCGAAGTATTCACTATTTCAATATAAGCATGAAGTCATTTGGAAACTATGGTGAAAACATTCAATACTTGTGATTTCTTTCGAAAAAAAATGAGTTAACATGGCTAAAAATTCAACTGGAGAACAGTCCCTTTTCTTGTGACCTAGCTTGTCACTTTGCAACGTTTTGATGGATATTTCAATCAATGATAAAGCTAAACCACTGAACCTTAGAGAAAAGAGTTCTGGTAAAAAGGACAGTAGTGTTCCAATACTTAAAGGATGGTATATGTGAGTGTGATAGGTATGATAAAATTTTGATTGAATGAAAAAGTGGAGTCAATCTACTGGTAGGTGGAGAGTGGGGGAGGGGGAGTGATAACTTCCTTTAGAATTTTAAAGAATAAATCTCATTTTGATCCTGAGACTGAATCAGACGTCACGTCACATTTGGTGACGTCATATTAAACGTTGAAACTTTTGACGCAACATCTTGTGCAACCAGTGACGTTACCGTAGGGGAAATTTCAGATCTTTAACTTCTGCATAGATACGTTGTCCAACTGGGAAAGTGCAGCAGTCAATTCAAGTCACTGATAAGCCCAGAGCTCAGAAGCCACTGATACCCACGGTAGACAGTCAGACAGAGCAGAGATACCAGAGACAGAGATAAGAGGACAGTTAGACAATCTGTTCAGATCTATCAGAAGCCGTGTATAAACGTTAACTACCATTACTGGATCATTCTCTGAGACAATCCAAATCCATCTGCAAGGATAGAGTAGACTGTTTCTTTTTGAAGCGTAAAGATTACACAATCTAGGTTTAAGATTATGCTGAATTCCCTGCTTGTACTTCTTACGATAAGAATTTTTTTATTTCTTGTATATAAATTGATCAAGAGGCCCGAAATTGCTGAAGATATAAGAGAATTAACACACTTTATTGTAGTAAGCTGAAAATGAGGTCAGTCATGTAACGGATTCAGAATACAGCTCTAAAGTGTCTCCTATCTTTAGTATAACAGATTGTCGGTTATTGCGGGTTGGTTCTCCAGGATTATGAGTGATGAATAGCACTATGTTGTGTGTCATGGAGTCCTGTGCATGCCTATGTATAGAAACTATGTGGTCACACTGGTGCAGGCATGAATGGAGCTGTGCAAGGAATGGGTCTAAGAAAGACTACAGAGAGGAGGGAACATAAAGGGAACAATATGGGAATTTAGTAACAGAACGGAAAAGGATGAAATCATTTAAGAAGCTAATGATAATAGCACAGCGTGAAATTTTCTTTCTCTCAAATGCTCGCAGGTGACCAGAAAGTAGTGTCTCTTTCAATTAAAATTATTTCTGAGAATAAATGTGTTTAAATGACTCTGCAAGCTGGTTGACTCTGCATTCTGGTTGATATTTAGATGGTCCAAAATAGAGGTACCAGTGGTCCTACAAAAGAAATGCTGTGCGGTATTAGGTTTAAACTTGTTTTCCTCGATTGCGAGAAGATGCTCGGTTCTTGTCCACTAGGGCACCAAGTCCAAAACAGGGGTATCATTGGGCCGAAAAGGCTGTGCGGTGGCTGGTTTCATGACTCTACGCAAGCTGGTTTGATACAGTGCATGAAGATGCTCAGTTCTGGTCCATAAGCACGCCGCAGGGTTAAGAGGGTCTCACTGCGAGCAGGGAACATTAAGGAGGTTTTTTCTCTATTAACTCCACCTCAGGATAACCACAAAGCAAGGCACATGTCTTCTTGACCACGGAGTCTTTAGTTTAGCCCCAAGATTTAGTGGACACCAGCTGAAGAAAGATGAAACTAACTAGATTTATTGTATAAAACGTGGCAGAACAGACTGGAAAGTTACATTAAGGCTCTGACAAATTTGACTAATTATCTTGTTTACACAGCTGCTTGTACCAAATTTGACAAAATATGAATTGTTTTCGAGTCTTTGATATGTTTATGTTTTATGTACATAGGAACATAGGTGACAAAGATACAAATTATTCAACAAATGTACAGTAAAAATATTCACATACCCATCCCAAGAGGGAATTTTTGGAAGTTTTTGGTCAATTTCAGATCCTTAAAACAAGAAAATTCGATGCTTTGTCATGTACATAAAGGCACGGCAGAACATTATTAAAAGAATTAGATATAAGGAAAAAAATAACGTTTCAATGCAAAAAAATTGAGAACAAATGAATGAATGTTCATCCTTGGACACTCATAAAAGAGTGGGGTGAAATGCTATTGTTCCAAAAGTGATGGAATGTCATGCTGTGAATTCAGCTTAGTGGAAAACCATTTTCCGCCCAGTATCTGGAAATCAGTTCTGATGCGTAGGCTAACAATGAGTAATGTGAAGCATGATGCATGAGGAAGAATACAGGGAAGAAGAAAAAAACATAGGGAAATAAATTGGCCAAATATTGTTGGAAGCCTTTCATATATGAGGATTGACACCTGAGCTGCCCACAGGACTATCAGTAGCCTAAGTCTCATAGATGAGATAGGTCTGGGAAGGGGACCATGTCCAGTCATACATCAGATCCTAGCACTGCCGGTCAATAGGTTTCACCCACCTCCCTCATTCCATCTCTCCCTCCTCCCAACACAGGGTGTGGGATGTCAAATCCATAATGACATCAGAGTCTTGAGTATATTTACAATACCAGCCTGATGTGTCATTGACATGAGGTAAAAATAATTAACATTACACACCAATTTACAGGAAATTGAGTCATATTTGCTAAAAGTAAGAAAGGATATCTAACATTGGTTTTTTATTGAAAATGAAATCTGATGTAAAGAGTACTAAGTTAATAAGTATGCATTTGTCAGAAATAATAAGTAGAGACAGCATTTGTAACATTATGCGAATGTGAACGGGACCTGGTTGACATTATGAGCTTTTACTGTCATTAGTGTCAGTGTCATTATGGTTGTGACATCCAACCCCCTGTACAATGTACAATCCTACTGAACTACCAGACCGTAAAGTTACGCTACCATGTCAGACATGTTCTATTCACATCACTGATTCTCCTTTACAAGGCTTATTCTTCTCTCTTGTCCCTCTTGTTCTTGGTTACTCTGTGATCTTTCCTTCCTCAGTAAGTCCAGTAGATGTTTAATATTGACTACACATTGAAAGATCACAATAACAAACAAGCACATGCACATACACCATACAAACAAACACAAAAATATCATACAGACTCACATACGCAAAACGCTTACAGTGTCTTGGTATATTTTACACAAGAGGCTAACATACAGAAGCATGACAAACTGCAAAATATTTCATTTTGGTACATTAGAATTCCACGGTTTGTTTTTCACGGAAACGAAAGCTCCCATTGTTTCCATAACGAGGTGTTTGTTGTTTGTTTCCATCTGTCTCCTCTTCTTCTCTGTATGTTTTCTTCCATTTAAGCACAATAAGTTTTACAAATCCCCAAACATACACAAGTGAAACACTTCGACAGAATTTTGATCCCAAAAACCTAGAAATTACAAATTCCAGTCATGAGTTGTAAGTAAATGTCCGGAGGATTGGTCCATTACCGGCCATGTTTATTTACCTGCAGCTTTTTCTGTACATTCTGCACTTTCCCGTGAGATGTCTGTGGACATAGAAAGCAAGAAATCAATTGTCATTGTCACTTTGTACATTCCAGGCTTGTAGTTCGTCATTATTCGAGAGTTTGAGTTTCCCGTTTTACATAAACTTGTGCGTCTAAGACGAATTCTATCATATTAATGATAATAAAAGTACAGGAATTTTTTTTTCAAAATTCAAAGTGTTAGGTGAAAACAAGGTGAGGATCCCATCCAGCTACCCTCATACATGTTTTAGGTGAGGTCATTGATTTGGTTAACATCGTGCGTTACAGAAAGTTCCATAGTTCTCACGGTAATTGTCCCTAAATTTATTAGGAATAACTTGCTATGACAAGTATTACTTGTAGGACGCCAATTTTCTGTACTGGTCACTAACATCTACCCACTAGATGACTTGGTGGAGTTACGATATTCGCTAAGGGAGAATCTGGTGATTTCATACAATGTGGTTTAAAGTAAGCCACTTACACGTGTGCGTACAAGGCAGAGTAAAACGTGCAACTTGAACTCCCTACTCCCGTCCCTTCTGGACAACTGCTCCCTGTTGAACTCTTACAACTTTTACCATGCTCTCTGAGCTCTTTTCTTTGTTCTCTGTTTATCTTACGGCGGTCTAGGGTTGAATAAATAAATTCACTCTGTCTGGATGATAGTTTTTAATCACACTATTCTTCCATGGAAATAATAGGAACAAGTAGAAATCATTCCTTTAGCAGCTAGCGATCATACCAACCAGTGAAATTTTATAAATATTCAATTTTTTAAAAATTATGCTTATCTTGTTATGTTAATGTTATTGAAGCTGTATGTATTTACTAGTGTTGTGACCTTTTTGCACTAAGTGGAAAAAACATTCTCACTGATTAAGGGTGCGTTTATTTTGCTCTTGGCTTTGGGACCAACATGACGTAATAATGACGTAACCAAAATGACGTCATTCAGCGAGGGAAACGTCACAGTAAATGAATAGTTTCAAAATGACGTCATCCTGTGTGGAAAACGTCTAAATCCCTGGCCTGAACTACGTTACTGTGTTAAGTTTATATATAAGCGTTTATGGTTGTTAAAAGACTATTTTAAATGTTTTTCAAGAAGTGGTGTGGGTTTGGGTAATTTGATTGTTATTGTAACTATGAGTGTTACTTTTCTTTGTGCTGGGCCTCAAATGTGCGTGGGCGGTGGCAATTGACAACAGACATATTTTTGAACCGCATAAAATCAACTGAACCGCGTGAGCAGTTTTCAAGAATATAACACTACAAGGAAACAATACGGCAATTTGGGTTTCTGAAAAATGCAAAAATACATTTCTACCAAACTTAGGTTTGTGCCCCCGTCTCATTTCTTCATTTTACTGAATGTAACATTAGGATCATGCAAACCGACCATTGAAGTTTCGCCAAGACAAATACTGGATCTACCACTTTAATTAGAGTTGAAAATTAAAGTTGCATAATATTGAAGTTCGTTCTCTACTGAATGCACATTTGGAGCTTAGGTTTAGGTGAGTGTTACGGATAATAAATTGTTGGAAAAGAAATCTCACTACGAATTCTAGTCATAACCATCCATTGCATATTATTATTATTGTTACCATTATAAAATAAGAGTTTTTCATATGGTCGTCTATACTTTTATCTGTTATTTAGCTGGAATTCAATTTATTATTAAAAATAAATCTTTACAAAATTATATACTAGTGAGTGTTTGATTTTCACTATATTTCATATTGTAAATCCGATCTAGATGCACAAGTTAACGAGTTTACAATAATCAAAATAATTGCCAATTGTCTATCAAATCTGACAATTCTGTTTCTAGTATCATGGCGACATACAATGAATTGACAGTGTGCTGCCATTTTTGATAAAGTCATGTTAGTTTTCCAGACTGAAGACCACATAGTCTTATTGAATTTCATTCCGTAGTCAATAAACACACAAAATGAACCATCTAGCCATTTACAAAGGCAATGTGTTGTATCCAGTGACGTCATGAAAGCTACGTCATAAACACAAGACGTAACGTTGTTATTGCAAGCGTTAGCGTGCGTCATTCTCCCCTCCGCTCAGACAGCAGTAAATTCATCGCCATCAAGTAGGACAGAAATCTACAAAATAACAAGAAGAATCTTGATGTCATGAGGTAAATAAAGCACACACCAGTTTTAGTCCTCGGTCAAAGCTCTATTTGTTGATTCTATTATAATTTGTTTTAATTTGGCAAAAGTGCACAAAAAGGAAATAAATTTTTGGCTAATTAGGCAAGAAAACTAGGAAATTCTGGCAAATTGAGAGAGCGAGAGAGAGAGAGCGAGAGATAGACCGACAGGCAGACAGATAGACAGACAGACCTGTATTGGTTGGTGGCCCTCTGGGTGGCGGCTCGGCTGTTGAGCGACTCTATCGCCGTAGCGTTGAGCTGTTCGCAGTCTGACGGCTGCACGTAGTTCCGCCACCGCTCGGCAAGGTCCTGGATCTGCTCAAAGTAATCCGTACAGCACCGCAGCTCCGTCTCCGTGCCGCAACAGTACCCTGACAATTAAAATAATAACTGCAATGCTAGTCTTTAGACTTTTTTCTGTTATATTAACGAAATTTTTTTGTTGGACCAGGGAATATTTGTGTGGCCACTGATTACCCCTATTTTGACCCTCCCAATGATTTTGAAGCCAGTGTGGTTCTCTCGCCTGCATTCCTTTCTTTCGTAAAGCATATCTGGTTTCAAAATTAACTCTTTCACTTTTTGTTTCCCTAGTTAGGCAAATTTGCCTCATTCACCTAATTAGGCAACAAATTTCGACAAATGCCTCATTAGGCTCACAAAAATAAAGAGGAAAACCCCCGATTGCAGCCCAGTAAAATAGCAAAACAATTCGGGCATCATTTCATTGTATTCAACTAAAGACACAGACAAATCTAAGCATTTTCGTTTTCGAATCCATTTGCAGGTCAGTTTACCATCACAAATAGTTTCGTCATCTAGCTGTTCAATGGGACAATTTGCCCAGTCTCGAGATTGACCAGCATGAAACTAGTATGATCGAGATCATTTTCATTGTGTTCATTGATACTTGCTACATTTTGGCAATTAATAGATTTGAAAATATTAATTTTAATCTATTTTATAACGTTATGTTATGTTATGTGGAAACATGCATTGAAAATGATATTTTGAACTGATTTTTCAAATTGCAATAAATTTTATAATCAAATTATTTACTATTTGGTTGTACTAGTTTTTAAAAATAAATTTAGATAGCAAATGAAGATCACCATTTAAACAAATATGTTCTTACTTATTTTCTGATTTCAAATTATTTTAAGTAATCGCTATCTGACTGAATGACGTAAAAAAATAAAATACTAGTAAAGTAAAAATAATGCCTACATCATGGACTTAAGATCCATGACAAATAATTGGTCATTTCTAAGTCACTGATATTAGATACCATACTATTTATGGTATAAATTGGTCTGTATAATTAGACAAAACGTCCTAATTTGAGTCAGTAAGTTCGCATAACTGTTCATGTTTCAGAGTAGTCCACATTTGTTCTTACCATAATAGTCGCTGCAGTACTGGAAGCCCACGTAGTTGTATTCTGTGTCACAGTAACTCGGGCAGTCCGAAAATCCCAAAACTAAAAGCGAAAAATCAGTGACAGTGATCAGTGAAAGCCTCTCTTATTTGAATAAAAAAAACTGCCATTCTAATTGCTCTATTAAAGCGATTGGCCAAATTAGGTTGAAAAACTTGATATTGCATTAGTAACTGGTTTTGATCAACTTAGAAATTTTTAGGTAATTATTGTATGACATGTGCTAAAAATGGTATAAATATTATAAATGTGCCTAATTCCCCTGATCTGACGAAAGAACTGAAAGAAATGAGAAAAATATTCAATGGAAGTTTTTCCTAATTCGTCCTTTGCCAGATTTGTCAGATCTGAGAGATTTGGTAGACCTGGTTATTTTCCTTATTTTAGTCAAAATTCAACAAAAATACACCAAATATTGTTTATTAGAAAAAGTGATTATGATTTGTAATTCAATTGCAACCAGAAACAGTCCAGCCTTAAGATGGCGTGTATGGTCACATACACGGCCATAAACATGCTGCCATCTTACAAGTCGCTGTACAGGCTGATGGAAATAAAAATAATTTCTGCTGGACATTTACTGCTGAATCACTTGAATGGCACAAGCACACACCTGGATTGGTCGCCAGAGTTGGCCAAGTATTATCAGACTATTTACCATGATTAAAAATTGGCCTGGTCTAGACCTTGCGTCGTTTACTAGATCTAGAAACAGCACAGGGCCTCCTTTATTATAAAATCTGTCCTTTATTATAAAATCTGTCAAATCCAAGGTGTTTCTTAATTAACTGTTTTGTCAGATCTGACAAAAAAGTTAATTAGGAAACACCTTGATTGTATCTGTATAATCGGTTCAAAAACTCACCTGCCCAACAGCTACAAATCCACACAAACGTGTATATCCAAATCATCGGCGTGGTAATTATATTGTTGTCTTTTGTCAGCTTATGTAAATTAAGGGTTACATTTCAAATTTACTGCCGTTTCTTCAACTATCTATTGACATGCGACCTAACTCTATTACTTTTAGTCCCTGTGTGATCAACAGAGAGTTTTAGTTGTCCGTTTTACGTCAACTTACCGTATAAGAATAATTCTGAAAACAGTGCATTCCACAGTAGCGGAAAAAATAATCGTGTCTGGTAACTCGACTATGTTATGTTTATGTTATGTTTATCGTTAATGCGGAATCTGGTGATTTTTTCTGACTCAAATTTAATTTCACAAAATGGTCATTTAACTATTATCAATTAAAAAGTTACAAATACAGGACGGAGCAAAACGTGTAACTTAGCCTCTCTAATGTTTAGTGTTGTACGTGCTTGATGATCTGCTAATCCTTGACAAACTGTTGAACTGTATCTATTCGGGAGATCCAACACCAAGTGCACCCAGCCCTATCTGTACGCCACAAAGATAACATACGAATAAGACAAGACACGAAAACAATTTGGTAAGTAAGTAATACATGAATATACAGTAACAGAGATGATTTTTTAAACGTTTTTAATTTTATCTGATTTTAAGGGTAATTTAACCTTTACAGGTAGTTTTATGGGAATATAAATTCGTGATACATGTCAAAGGACCAGACTTCGGTTAGAGTTACCACCAGGAGTGCTGTAGTCTAGAGACTGCAGATAGAGTTAACACGAGGGGCACTGCAGGCTTCCTGCCTTTGCCTGCACCTGCAAGTCATGTGACAGTCTAGAGACTATCCTATTGGTTAAT
>JBCAUI010051334.1:0-20659 GCA_038406195.1 Haplosyllis anthogorgicola | reverse complement strand
ACCTGTGCCAGATTAACCGGGGAGGTATGTTGAGCACACCCAGAACCTGTGCTGGTTTATCCGGGGAGGTAGGTTTTTAAGGGAGGATAGATGAGCACCTTACACCGGATCAAGTTGTTGTATACTCCAAAAACCTCCCATTTTAACAGTGTATTGGTCTCTCTTCAGAAATCGGTAAAAATAAGGTTCCATCGGTGTGGAAATTGCTGGTATGAACACGTTCATGTAGCTTTCATTTGATTACAGATTGGTTAATCTGGTATTAAATGTTCATGCCAAAGTACAGATTCTAGTTTATTCCGCAAATTTACAAAATTCAGTTAAAAAGTATCCTTTAATGGTTGTTGACAGTATTTAAATAACTGTGCATGGTCTCTTTCTACAACTTGGACTACAACACTATTACCACAGCCTTTTATATTCATTTTTGCCAGTAAAACTTCATTTATGACACAAATAGTGTAATCCAAAATGGAAATTTTCTATGCCCCTTTATGTTGACTGATAATTATTAACTTCTGTGATACTATTTGTACTTAATTAATTCTATTATACATCAGACTCTGCAAATATTTTCTATATATTAATGTTAAACTCTAAAAAATTAAATATATAATATTTCAGAAATATGTTAATTTCAAACATTCCTGTTACGTTTCCCAAGTTCTCCGGAATTGACAAAAATTTCGAAATTATGTAAATATAGTGTAAATAATGAAAGGCATCAACTTCAAATGAATTTTTACTACTTACATATGTGATCGGTTTGCATTTTACTTTGCATTGTCGTCCATATTACATTATCGATATCATCCAGTGACACATTGTACAGTAGATACCGCGCCAAGACCGACGGGAACCCAAGACGAGACGTTTTATAAAACAGATTAACCGGACTAAGCTGGATCAGATTTTTGCGAATTACCTCCCTGCACACGTGCTTTAAACACAACTTGTTATCTTCATTATTCAAACAATCGTAGAAGTGTTTTAAACGAATTCGTTTAGTGTCAATATGTTCTCCTGCAGCAAACAGTAACACTCGCGTAAAGTTATTTAGCGGTCTTTGATAAGTGTGAAACACACGTTGTAGAACAAATCTACACATGTAAATTTGCCCCCTCGCACTGCCTCTATTAAGGGTGCGGATTTACTGAAACGATCACCTTTGTTCACATCAGCTCCTGCCTGTATCAGTAAATGCATACATTTACATTGCCTGTGTTTGGCTGCCTCTATCAATGGTAAACACTCATCGCAATCAGGCATATTCACATCAGCCCCTGCATTTACAAGTATAGTTAAACACCTATCATTACCACAAGTTGCGGCTGCAATTAAGGCCAGATGACCGTTTTGGTCCGGTTTGTTCACTTCAGCTCCTGCCTGCAGAACGCATTCGCTGGAAATTAAGGTGTGAACAGAGGAATATCACACTAAAATATCATACTAATTTTACCATCAATAATTGCAGACAGTTCATGAAGGAATCAATTTTCTGTATTTTTCATGTTGCTTTCTTCTTATTATTTATTTTTATAAATTTCATGTCACTAAAGTTCAGCACAAATGGCAGATGCACTCATGATTTATCTTCTACGTGTGAGATATGTGTTATCAAATAAATAAATTCCATGTTTTAGGCGTGAATTCAGTACATTATTTTTGTTTGTGAATACGTGGTAACTGCCCTAGATAATGTTAAACAAGGTCATAGTTGTCAAGGAGACACGCTCCACAAAACACCTAGCAAAACATCAATAACTTAACTGGAGTAGAGAGGTCAGCCCAGCAAAATAAAACATTTTACTGACACAAATAGGCGTACCCATCTTTATTTATTCCCCAGGAGCCAATTTCATAAAAGTACTGATTTAAGTCTGAAGATTGGCTTAGAATTTGCTAAGCCCATCAAAAATTCCAGTTTCTCCAAGGTCTAAAGTCTGCTGACTAACTGAGTCAGCAGAAAATTGATTTGCATTGATTTTAATCAAATGAAATCATCCTTTTATACAAATTCTTAAATTAAATAGATGAGACTTAGTTAAGGCAACCCCCTACCCCTGGAGTAACTAGGGCCCCACTTATGCCTAACTTAACTTTTTGTGAAACTCAGATTTTGACTAATTCTGGATTTAAGACTGGTCTTAAACTTAAGCCTGGACATATCACTTTTATGAAACTGCCTCCTGGTGTACAAAAAGATTTTACAATGTACGTACTTGGGACAGATTTATTTTATTAAAGGAATTTCTGAGAGTGGTGATCGAAAATAAAATGATGTTGACATTGATATACATTTTCTATTAAATGCATGAGTTTTATAAATATTTCTTAAATGATGTGCAAGAAAATTTGGTCCTTGGTTCAATTTTATTTTGCGCAATTTCCGAGAGTGGCGGGAAATGTAAAAGTTTAACAAGGACTGTGAGACATATCGAGCAGTGTTTCAAGTCCTATCTCCTTTATTCAATAAACATCAAGATAATCAAGATTATTGTCACATTAAGTTGTTAATAAACTACTTCAAATTAATCAGCAACTTTTTATTCCATCTTTGTATAATGGTGTGAAGTAGTTATGATCTTTTCCTAATTGATCAGCTATCTTAATCTTTGGAGAATTTTGTACAGTGAGCTTTTGACATGCTGGTCTGGAAAGAAATGCTCCAAAACGCAGTCTAAATTTTAAGCCTGACTCAATCGCATAAGTTTACTGTATGAAACTATGCACATTTATCGGAGTAATTTCAAATTCGAACCGCGAATTCCATCCAGTAAAATTATTTCTGTACATTTGTTAAAAGAAAAATTATACAAGCTATTTGGATAACAGAAGTTTTATCAAAATATCAAAATGGTTGTTAATTTTCAAATTTTTGTCGTTACTCTTGTTTTGCCAAAATATTCAGAAACCAAAAAGTCCGTGGAATGTATTTCTTTGGTTTTAACACGAATGGTCCCATAATTGTGCATCATTATCATTGCAACGGGTTTAAATGAGGACTCTCGAGCTTTTGTGTTACCCTTCAGTGGCAGATCCAGGATTTCTCATAGGGGGGGCGCCAACCTAAGTTTTGCGCAAAAATCCCAAAAAACTGCATGAAATTGAAGAAATTTTGGGCCTTAGTGGGGGTGCGCCTCGTGCGCCCTCCCCTAGATCCGCCCTTGGCAGGCCCTATTTTTGTACTGCAACATGCTCCCCATCTGTTATTTAATTCCTGCCCTTTGAAGATTGTTTCTGACCAACAATTCGCAATGCATCAATTGGCACTGACCTTCCAAGTGAATAATTTAAATTAATTGATGAAACAGATTTTATCACATTTAATTTAGTGTGTCATTATTCGATTTAATTAAACACCACAATCGTACTGAAAAACGTCCTTTTTACCTTTGAAAGATCGCATGTCCATTACACACTGCATGTGCCACCATCGCCATATTTGAAACTTTTTATTCTCCACTATCTTGCACCTTGAATTTTAGTAGGTAGTACCGGTATATTGTGTCAGCCCATATGCCACGTTACGTGTAATTCCTACGATTTCTTCAATCTATCTGTGTCAGTCACACCAATACGAAACGAAACTTTCCGACCAATTGTACTTTGCCCGTGCGTCGTCGTGGTTGTTTGTTCGCCTTTCTAGCCGTGTTTTTATTGGTTTTGTTTATTAGTTGGTTGTTTTAAGTCTGACCACCGGCACGTTTATCACTTGAACTGCCTTTTCTCTATGGTGTACACTTTATCAATTAGAGAAAAAAACCGTTTTTATGTTTCTGTTTGTTTAGTCTCAACCACTTCAACTGCTGTTACATTTCGCATCGCTTCAACACTCAATACTGGTTGACTGACTGAATATTTTTTGCATCACTGCTTTAGGCTTATAAAGAACATGGGCGCTCTCAACAGTATGCGCATTCCAATTGCATAACGAATGGTCAAGGTCCCATTGAAGTTACGTTGACAAAGCATTCAGCCCATTTGCTCGGCCACTGTTAAGTTGTGTCTTCCATGACCATCACACCCTCTAAAAATAAAGTCCGGTATTTTGCCGTCTATTATGTTGCAATGGCGCCCAAAGTGGGACGTTTCAACTAATTAACGCAAGTAGTCGTGTTGTTCTTCTCTTCTAGTTTTGCATCCGAAATTAATTACCAGGTTTAAGACCTAGTGCTTCCCTTGCATTCCATCCGTTCTCACTTGTACAATGTGTCTTTTAGCGATGTTGGAGCATTCTACCGTGAAGAAATGTACCATGGATTCCTTCTTATTACGTTGGCAGCAGGATGTCTCTGTGTATTTATGTAGTTGGACCGAGGTTACACCGATTTCTTCACTTCTCTATCTCACATTCTACAACCTTCATTTCCACCCAATACATCATTTTAACAACCTATAAAAGTTTTTCCATGTAAACATTTTATTTGCACTTTGTATATGTGTAAAGCTTTTTCCCCAGGTTCTCTGTCAGTCTCTGTTTTTTCGCAACAACAAATGTTATTAAAATTCCAAAATTGCTCATATGACATTAACATGTATGAATGTCCATGCTACATCCTGGTGGCCATGGTTCCCTTTGTATACGCTTTAGCTATTGTCTCAATTGATACTTTTGCACCAATATCTCTGCTTGTTGTACTTGTATCCATATACAGTGCACAATTTATTTTGATCTCCACAGTTATGATGGGTTTCTCTTGGATTACTTTCACAGTTCCGTTATGTACTTTTCATCCACAAGTGGCCCTTTGTCTGCTTATATTTCTTGTGAAATCCCTAAAGTGACGAACTT
Source organism: Haplosyllis anthogorgicola (assembly GCA_038406195.1). Classification (NCBI taxonomy): domain Eukaryota; kingdom Metazoa; phylum Annelida; class Polychaeta; order Phyllodocida; family Syllidae; genus Haplosyllis; species Haplosyllis anthogorgicola. The sequence goes on along the minus strand of JBCAUI010051334.1, from coordinate 15,864 downwards.
TTTTCCGCATGTGTAAGAGCATTAAGTACATACGCAATTGTAAAGATGTGTATCTTCAAATGGTTCCTTTATTGCTGGAAATCCCCAAAGAATTTATATGCCAATTCGTTTACTTTCCGGTCCTTTGCCTCATAGTTAAACCTATGGCTTTTCAAAATGTCCTTGCGATCTGCATAACCGGCTGTAAAAAAAATCTTTCGCACAATGTAGTCCTGCATACGGTTTGTCTGGTTATGCACATGCATTGTTGTAACATCCGTTTTCGGCAATTATCAGCTGTCGTTTCAATGGTCAAGTACACGTTTACATACACAGGTGTATTGTTCTCAGAACATTAATGTCGAAATCACGTTGTTGTTATTGTTGTTGTTTACATGATCATAACAGTCAATTCTATAACACACGTCTTTGCATTTTATTCACACCTTGGATTTTCTCCACTTTTTTATCAGTTTGTCGGGAGACATTCGTCTGCGATGCCTGAAATTGCGGAAACTTCACAGCAAATTGACTGCAACTTTTTCCACCGTTTTAGATTTGCTGCCGCTGCCGCTTCTGCTACTGCTTTCACTAAACAGTATGAACTCAATTACGATTGAGTTTCCGTGAATCCTGACCTCCGCGATCTCTGCTAATGACTGCACCAAGGTTCACCTCTGTTTACATCTGCGACCATCTGGTTATATCTGCTGTTAATAACGTCTGATCATCTGGCACTCCAGGCTTCGGTACAATCTGATGTTAATAATCACTGATCAGCGCCACTATTCGTGTGTATGTATACAGTGTTAAGTGTTCACAGATCTAAAGCGCATAAACGACTGACTGCCCTGCGTAATATGTACACAGATAGACCTCTGATGTACACTGATTCTGATTTCGGGAATGGTCATGGATGGACAAATTGACCAAAGGTTTACAATTTCCAGCATCCTTGTGCGCAGACTTGTGTTTACTTGTTTGATTACGTTGCACTGATAGCAAATCTCAGCACTTAAATATAACAATAAAAATAAAGGTGTTTTTAGTCCACATTTGCTTAAAAACAAACGACCATACAATTTTTTACGAATTCTGAATTTTTAAGGCGGCAGGAAATATCCAACAAATAAAAAAGTCTGCCTCACGTAGACTAAGTAAACAGTATCAACCTCAAACTGGTAGGTTTTTAGAATTGTTTTTTTTTTTTTATAATGTTTACATCCATAATCCTTTCATCAATCATAAAGAACACCATGCACTAATTTTGTTAATGACTTGGAAACAACAATGGAGCCCCTGCGAACATTTCACAATCATTCAAAATATGAAAATGTTACAAACACATGGCAGCTGCATGTATACCGGTAATTGCGACGGAAAACTCTTTTTGTAATTAATTTCTATATTCCTAAGGCCAGTGTTTTTTATTTGTTGAATTACGTTTCCTTCACTCCAGAATTGTGGGAAAAAATTGAATCCGAGCCCAAGTACCCAAAATCACAACTTGCTGTAAAAATCGTCCAACAGAATTCAGATGAATTTTATGTCGTTTTTATGAATTTTATTCAGAACTAGATGGAGCCCGTGCTTACGCACGGTTAATGCAAGCCGTCCTCACCTGGCTGTATACCCGGGGGAGAGGGGTCTGTCTACAGGATGACCTACCTGCACTGACATCAGCTGAGGGGGGGATCCATCCGCCTTGGTCATCCTGCCACCTCAGCTTGGGGAGGGAGTCTGTCTGCAAAGCATCATGGGTTGCCACCTCGTTAACATAATTTATGTCTGACAGAGAAGCCACCTCATTGGCTGGCGGACCGACGCCCCCTGTCAGCCATGTGACATTGTAATATTTAGTATATTGATACAAAGATATATGTCAAAATCAAAAACAAAAATTCCATAGACGTTCCCAAGATCTTCCTCCATTGAAACGTAATCCAACAAATAACAAAAATCTGGCCTAAATCACTTCGGTAAAAACCTCCTCTCCCCAATAAAAAATGGCACTGCGATGCACTGACATTGTTGTGTGTTTTATTAGAATGATCTACCCTGATGAAAGCAATGAGAATGATGTGAGACATGTTTACCTGGCACCTTCATCGCGATACTCACAAACCACACAGAGCACAATGCACCTTATTTGTACATTCCGTCATAACACGGCCACAGTGTCAGAGACTTGTCGTGGTAAACTACGGGTTCGATACAAACGGACGGTTCTGTTCGGCGGTGCAGGCATATTTGGCACGTTGCGCATATTTCGTAAACAACCCACAGGCAGAAAAACGACACCTGTATTAAGGCCGGAGATACACAATGCGATACAATCGCTTACAATCTGCGTAAGGCTGCCGTTACATATGCCTATTTTACGCCGATTATCGAAGCGATTTGAATGTAAAACCGATGTAATCGTCAACGATAATTTGCTGAAGTTCGCCCAATGTAATATTGGCCTGAAGAGTCAAAACTAGCTGGACGATGATTTTGGCAACGAGAAACTCTCCAAGCATGAAATGACCACAACTGTCGACATGTCAAACGTTTTATTCTAACGTTCCTCATTCCTTTCTATTTTCCAATGCATTTTTTAAAAACAGCGAGTATTGCCAAGAACTTCTATCTGGGTGATTTATTCAAGCATTAGTTTACCAAAGATTCATCACAACGCCGTAAGGATGTGCCAACCTGACCTTGTGTGAAGGTTTCTGTATTTCTTCACAACATTGCAACAGACACCATCATGAAAATCAACGTTACTTCACAGTGATCGTACCCCGAAGATGTCATGAAATCTGTCGAATTCAACTACAAAGTGACTGTTAATGAAAATCAATTGGTGAATAATTGCTTCGTTCTTTTGGTGTAATTCACTGTGCATTGCATCAGTGAAATTTCTTAAACTAAATGTACATTTACGAATTGGCCAGTACTGTTCTTTGTATCTCACTACATTGGTTATTGCCACTTATTGGAAACAATTTATCAATATTAATCAGCTGTGAATTACAGATAAACGAGAAAGGCGACCTGATGAAGCACTGACCGTCATGCCAAATTTCGAGTCCAACTTTTCACCGAATTGTCTTTTTCACAGAATTTTCTTTTCTCAAATGCCCAGAAAAGCATTTTCCCCAGTCCGGAGGGGGGTGGGGGGCGGTCACCTTTTTGCAATGGCTGCCCAGAACACAAACTTAGATTTCCTCCAATACATAGACCCTCATTGCATTCTGGCATGAGGGTCAATCATTTTCATTTGCTTGAATGTACGCTATGGTATGTATTCTCACCGTACGCATTGGTTGCGCAATCAGGCGTTAATTCGCACATGATTATTACACTAACGAAGCAAGAAGCTGGCACATTTCACATCATTCTGTCATTACGAACCATCTACAACACTTATCAATTAGCCGGGCCTTGGCAAGCCTTCACACTCTCTCAATCTCTCCGAGGATCCAACTTAAAGTCTGTTTACTGCCGTTTTTTGTAACTACAAATTATCCCATAAACCAAGCTGCCAATTAACCCATCTACAACAAAGGGTTTATCTTTCTTGTTTTGTTATTGTTTGAAGTAAGGCGCACAAACAAATATACCGAAAATCCTCGGGCCAATTACATGTAATGAGACTTGCGATGTGAAATGAGAAATTACGGCCGAATTCGGAAATTTGAGTACACCCTTGGTACCAGTGGTACTGTCCATTGCAAATGTCCATTTTTCACACCCATGCAACCTGAGAACAAGAAATTTGCAAATTCGGGAAAAATTGTGAAATTTGGAATAATCTATTATGTTAAATTTGCGAGAAAACAAAACAAAACAACAATAACATTTCAACTCGTTGCATTGCAAGCAAAACTGATATTCGTACCATAAAAACAATTAAACTTTGATGATGAGTCGTTGCTCTGACAGCAACAGCAACAACTAAAAATAAGAACCTAGAAATTGCTATTTTCGAAAGTGAGCTTATTTACACGTCCAGTGCATAAACCGTTTGAAAATTGTGATTACCCACAATGTATCTGACTTTCCTGGTTGCAAATTAACTGAAACTGCAATTATTCCAATTCCCTGCTCAATTAACCAAACGGCACAAGAAGAAGAACGTCTGGGTCTGCGAGGTGATAATGGTGCGAGATGTTGCAGAATTCACCGAGCTGAATGTTGTGAGTATTCGGTAACGATAAGATATCACTGGGTATCAGTAATACTCAAAGCATTCAGACATGTTAGACTTATGCTCGTAGATAGAGAACCTAAAAAGTGATAACAGAAGAAAATGTTTGATTCCTTTCTACCGTCAAAGATCCTCGCCCCAAATTATTCAGGCTCCAAAAAGCCGTGAAAAAGAAATACATCTCAAACGCCTAACGTGTTTTGATATTATACTTGCGGCCCAAAATGGCGGCCATTCAAAACAAAATTATAACAGGGGGCACACCCCTCCCCCACTCAGCCCCAGATCCGCTACTGTAATTAAAATTCAGTTTTAGAAAACTCAGCAGTTACCAATGCGACTGGCATGCAAAATATTATCAAAGGTGTAACTTATTCAGACCAATCCGTCATTTCTTTTCAAGAATGTGTTGAAACCTGTCGAAAATATTATAAATGTGCATACGGTAAATGTAAAGCAAGAAAACTAAGAAACACACAAGAAAATACAGACTAAGTAAATCTCAATTACCTAGCAAGTACGCAGCAATAGTACATGATAAATGTACCTTTAAGTACTCCAACAGCAATCCACAATTAGTTGTTATATAAATCCTTCCACGTTTTAAAATTAAACATGAACAAAAAAGATCCAACAGTATCCAAATACAGGAGTGAAGTGAGGAGGATATCCTGGATACACAGGGATTTTACACTTCAACCTGTAAGTGGTTCAGTTCACCTGGTACCTGGGCAGACTGCAGCGTGCTGAACGATTCAAATCATTCACTCTCTCGGGTTAAGGAAACGGGGCAGCCAGGCTCCTCTACTCATAACTTGATACATAAGAGGGTGGTGGCTACGCCCCTTGATACATGGGGCGACTAGATCGAAAGCGACTGGATCGCACAGGTGTGCAGTTGATTTGCTGCACTCCATCTACAATATTTAACGTCCCACTCACCAAAAAAGTATCCCACTGGTACTAAATTCCATCCAAAATTCCCGAGCTTATTTGTACCACTACTGTTAACTAGAATAGCAAGTGGGCTTTGTATAAAAATATCTGCAGATATGTTGTAATTGGAAAGAATCTGCATTTTATATTCACGTATGTAGTAGCATTTGTGGGGGATGAAGTTCACATCTCCGCCCTAAACAAACTTCACACAATGCTCCTGCAATGCTATAATGCTTCCTACCCTTACAAAAACACTACAACCAAACTTGAAAAGAAACTTCGGAATTACTAAAGAAGAAATTTACGTATAAATACCACACCAGGGCCAAATTCATCCTTTATGAAGCAAATACTGTAGGCTTCTGCATCAGAATCGAGTTATGTTTCTCCGGTCTGAGAGATGAGGGGTTTTCCCGGGATGACATACGGAGGGCAAGAATTATCAGCACCCTGTCAGTGGTCCTGGTGGTCGCTTTACTAAAACAAATTTTTTTCATCTTGAGATCCAAGAAATTCTCAAGGATCCGGGAACTCTGAAACTTCGGGGGTTTTACGATCATACGCACACACATGTGAGGAGCATCTCTCAACGGGACTTTTAAGTATCATGTGCACCAGCTGCCTCCAAATGTGATTTATCGGTAAGAAATTTGATAGAAACCATTAAAAATATGGCTTGGTGCGGAAGAATCTAATTTTTTCAGTGTCCAGTTCCCTTTGAAATGAAATCAAGAGCGGCTTGATCCTTTTTACATCGAAAATGACCGCTATATCTTTAATCCCACACAGGTACCGACTCTTGGTATAAAAGTTTAATTATTTAATTATGTCATCAGTTCATTACGGTTTGGCAATATGTTCGGACCTTGAAGTGGACGAAACGTGATGACAACTTTCGGATCCTATTCTTTGATCACAATGATCCAAATGAAACTTGCCGAAATTAAACTTGAACTTTCAGTTGAAGAATAAACAAAAAGTTCATTAACAAACTAGACAGAATTTCTCTCTCGTAACATGCAAATGCCCATTTAGGGGAATTTTCTTGTTAGAATTTAACACAAAAGAGACATGATAATTACAACATAATTCTTTTGTTTTGCTGTCAGACTATCTCTATAAACAATGCTGTTTCATCATAAGAACATTTTATAATTGTCATACAGACAAAATAAATACATATGTAACAGGAATGGCCTCTGGTCAAGTGCCTCCAAATTAGCTTTGGGCAATACATTCTTTCAATCATTGAACTTAATTAGGTTGTATGTTAATCAAGGTGTAAAGTCTCGTAATTTGGAGGTCTTACATTTTTCAAATGACCTTCACTAAATTATCAACTTAACTTCTCATTATTCCAAGAATCTCCTCAAAATACAGAAAGAAATCTGTTCATTCACTTCAATAATCCTATGTTTAAAATGCAAACAAACACATGTCAACAGACAGACAAAACTGTTTCTTACCTAAAAAACCTCCAATTCCAATAAATGTCAACACATATAATGCAATGACCCGCAGATCTTTATACTTTGACATCGTCTATTATGACTGAGTATAATAGGCTTTGTTTTTGACAGATGATGGCAATGCTGTTGTGAAACACAATGACATAACAAATAAATAAACCTGCATAATACATTACATAACCGAATCTACTTGATGGATACAAAACAGTTACATCTTGTCATATTGTTTCAATGATGCCGTAGGCCAATCACATTTACTTAAATTTGTATCCGCCTCTTTGTCTGTTCTCGTTCAAAAGTGCAATTTGTAAAACCGGATTTCATTAATTGGGGACTGCGAGTCATGTGAGTAGCGCAATATGTGTGCACCGCAGTTGGCAATTAACCTCGTTAACCTATTTAATTTGATCCATTTCTAACAAATTCCTATTTTTCTACCATGCATATCGATTAGGTAGTTATGTCATCAGTTCGTTATGGCTTGCGAGAGTGATACCAATACATTCGGACCTTGAGGTGCACGAAATGTGATGACAACTGTTAGAATGGTTGGAAGCAAAGTTAATTATCAAAATTTTGTTACAAAGTAACATCAAACAAATGTCATTGTCACTTTATTTCATCCCTTAGCGCAGCCTGTGTTCCCAGTCAGCATATTAGACGAGCTAATTTTTAACATGGTGAAAGAATGATCAATTCACACTTTAAGCTGCATTCTATTGTAACGCAGAAGGCTTCTGCACCCTATGGGGAAAGTCACAAATGATTACGAAGGATGCTTCACATTGACAACAGTCCAGTGAATTGTATAATCAACCACTGTCCTATTCTTAGGTAATATATTTGTGATGACATTTCGCACTGTGTAACATTACCTAACGTTTTTTTACGAGAGGAAATTATTCTCCACCTCGCAGCTCTTCAAATGTCGACAAGTGCATCTTTACAAGTGCAATGAGCTTACAAAGCTGCCAACTAACGGTTTAATTAAATCTGGACAAAAGAAGACGTACAAGCGAGGAGCCTACAACTGGTTCAAGTTACGCCGAGATCAAATTTGTAATTATTATTAATTATGTTATTATGTTAATATTATGTTATGTTAATTATGTTATTATTATTAATTATTAATTATGTAATTATTACAATTTGTAATTATTTTTCCCTCACAAAGCTGAACTGATCAGAGATCACCCAATTACAATCTATTGAAGGGTTATCTGTCAAGTAATGAGATCTTTTGAACCGTGAGCCCACTCGAAAAGATCTCAGAATTTCATCCCCTTCATTGTTCAAATAAAATCTATTGGGTTGGGAGCCAACAATGGCACTGATTAAATCTGCTAAATTGGTATTAAAATGCCGTTTTTGTATGTCTGCAATTAAGACCTCAAAACTAAAAATTCAAAGTAGCCTGATCATTTAATTTTAATGTATTTCATATTCCGAGGAATCAGTATTTTTCAACGCAGTATTTCTACTTTTCAGACTTTTCAACCAAAAATCTTGAAGGGTGATGTATGTTCACAATTACTGCACGTGTACGTGGTTTTTTATCCCTAATCATACATGTAACTTAAACCAGCTTCTTGCGTTTCAGAAATTAACAAAACGTAACTGATCCATAAAATTACACACCAAAAGTAATAGAAATATTTATAACTTACATTATTTTCTCGAGGAGTACTACTACATATCACTACCCACTACCTAGTATGTACATATGGGCAAAACGTGCTAAGACAACAGGTACCACGAGATCTCTGTATTATGAACAATATTTAGCCTTTGGCATTGACCACATATTCTGCATAATTCACAGCATCAAACGCAATCCGTGTGTTTTTCTCTTGTCATAATTCGGTATGGAATCAACCCGGACCGTATCAAGGTGTGTTTACACCTGTAGGCCTGACTGTTTTATTTGTTGGATTACATTTCCTGCAACTCAAAAATCAAGATTACGATATAAAATTTTTATTCATAAATCATAAATTTTAACGTGAAATGTAAAGTAAGCAGCAAATTGTTTTTCCTACTGCCGCTCCCAATTTTTTCCCCAATCAAATGTAATCCAACAAATGAAAATATTTAGCCGTACAACACGTCAATCCCTTAGGCATGCGGCCAATACCTGACATAACATTGAATCAGTCCCAAACACGAATTTAATCTATTTTTTAAATTTTTTTTACGTAGGACTCTATTTAATTTTAATGTCGCAATTACACTCGGGTCAAACAGGTGCAAAACTCCATTATCCAACTCGATAACAAAAACCCATATTCATCTATACTCAAAATTCTCGTTGATGAAGCTTAATTAAACAAAAAAGCAAATAGTTTTAATCAGGTAGTACTACAAATTATGTGCAATCTCTTTTATTGGAAGTCTCTTCCAAAAAAGCAGGCTCTTTTGGCAATTGTGTTGACAATTAGCCAAAACTAATATTCAGATAATTTTTATTTCATTGTCACTGAAAATTTCACTCCACTAAATTCTTCCATTATAACAAGAAGCGCATGCGATGCCGCACACTGTGATACACATGGGAAAGAAATTTTCAAAGGTCAAAATAATTAAAGGGCAAATTGCCAAATTGAGTAAGCGTGCGTTTTGTCTGATAATTACATTATGTTCACATAGAATGACTCCAGTTTCTCCCTTATCACCGAGAAACATCAGGATCACACACAGACTAACCCTTTTGATCCTTCTTATCTCAAAAACAACTTTCGACTTGATTTATCTGAACACGAGTTGCCAAATTTTGAAGTTCATGAAATGTGCGACTTTCGCATTCCTTTTAAGCTTGTCTTTGTGTCATTTTTTGTAACAGTACCCGAAACTGACTTTGCAGTTTCCAGCCCATCTTACCGTACTTGTTCTTGTTGTCTGAGAACAGGAATGTGCAAAATACTGTTCCCCATGTAGTGAAAGGCACATGTATGGCACAATAAGATCTTTTTAGATATTTTACCAGCTAAATCTACGTAACATGGCAACTTAGAATAAAGTGGCAGCTTTACATTCAAAGTTTTGATGGGATAGTACCTGTCTCAGACTACTTATTGTAATGTGCTGATTGATGCAAATGATTGGAATTTTTATGACATGTTTAAGTAATCGGATTACCTTCGAAATCTAATGGAAACAAACTTTCCTGCTTGGCAAAATGATGGAAGCTGTGTAAAGGGTTAATACAGTCGTCATAACAACAGCCACTTGACAATAGGCTGAGTAATTAAAACAATACGAGACGCAGCTCTATTTAATGTGTCATCCCTCAGTACCCAGGGAGGGATCCATGTAACAAACCCCTTCATATCCCGTACCCTGGGGGAGCATTCCTGCAGTCAAACATTCTCTAAAGGGAGGATGTCCAGATGGCATGACGTGATTAATACAACCATTATCCTGTCATTTAATTGTGTAAAAGTATCTCAAGAGAAATTTAATGCATCTCTTTGTCCCCGCACACCTCTCGTGATTAAACATTACGGTGGAAGACAGGTTAATCTCTTTTTAACAATTATTGTTGCATCAATAGAAAGCGGTATTAATTATTTATGCAACTCAAATAATCCGGATGAACATTATTCCGACATTGTAACTCCATAGTAAACATCATCATTATCAGCGACAAACACACTTTGCAAGATTTGCATCGGAGAATCAGAAATGATGAAACCAAATGGGTAAACTTTTTGATGTTAAAAATTTGCTTGATCGATTGGGAATTGTCACTTCATGTCAATTGCAAGAGTTTGATTAAGTTATCGGTCTGGAAATCCGTGGGACAATTTTTTTCTGAGCTCAAAAGTGTTCACATGTGCTGAAACACAGAAAAATCTGCAGAGTTCATAATTCAGAATAGCCTTAGTTCAAACGAGTTTCCCACATTGCTCAAAAACATGAACTGACGAAAGTGTAAATGTCGCATTGGGTTATTGTGATTTGGATCGTTTCCATACATCATGTGTGGTTTGATTAAGTTGAAAGAGCAATTAGACATCATACATCAGCATGGAGACATGTGTCTGATCTCCTCAAGAGTTGTCCATCAAAGTCTGACGAATAAGCCGTTTTTTCCAAAACTTGTCTCATCCTTCTAAATATAAACCGACATGTTAAAGCCCTGGACACAGTGTACGACGAGCTTTATTATAGCCACTCCAAAGCTAATTTTCCTGCACTTATTTCATAACACGAACCATTTCGTCATAATCTACCCACCTATGTAGTCTAATCAGGCGTACAATGCAGCTCCAGAGGGACCCGCACTCACGACCGTAGTAGGACCCCCAACCGGCTAACGGTTAAGCCGATTAGCCGGCTAAAAGTCTGGCAGCTAGGTAGCCGGCTAACATTTTCTTTTAGCCATTAGCCATTTCCCATTGTTTAATAGGAATATCACACATTTGTGACTGTCTCACATGTAAAAAATCTACAACTTTTAGCAGTTTTATCATTGTACCAAGCTTTGGTATGAATTTTCAAATTACATGAAATGACTTTTGAAGTGATTTTATCATTGTGTCAAGACCTTTGAAATGATTACATTGAATCATGATGGACAATTCCTTGTCATCATTATTGTTATCGTCATTGTTTGCTGGTAAAATATTTTAAGCGACTAAAGAAATGTCCATCGGTTGGGGGCCCTAGACCGTAGAGCTAATGTGTCAAAGGACCGGGAACATCTCGAGACAGAAAGGAACCAACTCTACTCTACGGCTTTTTTTTATTAATCATTCGGATTACATTGCACTGGGGGGATTTTCAAACTGCGGCGATCGGAAAAAAGTAAAATTGAACTTGGTCCCTAAAAAGCCAAACATCACAAATATCAATAAAACTTTCAATTTTTCCCAAACGACATGTAATGGAACTGGGTCACTGCTACCAACATCGCAACAATTTTGCCGTGTGCGACATAATTCAGTCGTCACATGACATTATTCTTTTAAATCCTGATTCAAAGTGAGGCGGGGAATGTAATCCAAACATTTAAACAGCCTAATCTAGTGCAAGTCCTTAATATTTGTGGGACAACTTATGATTACTGAACAATATGAATCATAATTCTGTTGGAGTCTGTTTATGTCCAAGGGATTCCATGTAATATGATCTGCCGTTTACTATTTGTTTGTTTGATTAGAAGAAGATACTCGCACTGGAATGTCACTGACTGCTTCCAAAGTGACAAGTTAATTCAAAAGTATTGATCCATTGGAAATTGTAACTATAACTGAAACCTGTAGCAAAGAATAAAAGATGAAACGAGAGATGACTTGTTGGTGCACAAAGCCCCGTGCTGTTTTGTTTTACCCACAGTAAAAAGGATGAACGGTTTGAACCTCCTTGCTGGGTGGCTTTAAGCTCAGCTCACTATCACATAATGGGGAGAAAAACCACAAATCCTTATTGTCGATACAGAAAGCCGAAATGCCCTCTCTCGGGCTTTCGGACCAACAAGGGAAAATTGTAGCGTAACTATTTCAATATCACGTTAAAGGCATCAAACTAGGTCAAAGCTCCCAGCTTCATAAATACAAAACTGAGACGGACACAAACACAAAACCAAAAGCCGTACATGTCAAAATGTCCGGACTGTAGTATCTATGAAACATTGGCGTGCAGACATTTTCTGTGATTGTAAATGTTTTTTCAATTAACCTTTGCAACCAGAATGGGACGTTTCCAATTATGTTTTGACAAAAGTAATTGCGACTATTTCTTAGTTACATATGAAGTAATTGTGATTTGTCTTTGTCATAAAACGCACTGAGACATTTCGTGCTTAATGTCCTGCTGTACTGGCTAGGGTTCAGAACCAGCTGCAACCCGACCGAATACTGAACAACCGAAAGACCAAGTACATAAAAATTGGCCCGCCATCCTTTCAGAAAGATTGGTTCCCTTTAAAGGTTCAACTATAATTTCAAGCCATTAACAAGGTATACTTTAAAATCTCCACACAACTTGTACCATCCATAGCACAAGTTCGCATAACAACACTTGTATCGTGTTTCCTATTGACAAATTGATATTTTCGTCAATTCGACAAAAAGTAATTTTACAGGAAACTTACGTAACGCAGTTGACACAAGCTTCCTGTGCATTAACTGGTTCCTAAATCTCAGAATTTAACACATTTGGCAAACGTTTTGGGACATGAGAGACAAGTGAATGACCCAACATGGTAATCGAAGGCGTTCCTGGTCCCTCCTTTCTGAACTTTTACTGCACAGACAGATGCATTGCATCTTCTTTATGGAGAGTGCTAAAAATCAATTTGTCCAAGTGAGACAGACACAATTCCCACTTTGACCTGCAAGGGCAGCTCCAAGGCTGCAGTAGTGACAACACACACCTCATAGTGTCGCTAAGTGACCTGAATTGCCATGGTAACCAATTGTTACTCTTGTTAAACGCACAATGCATAAGAATGCGCGTGAGTGCTGCTGCAGATGCAGCTTTAGGCAATGAATGAATGCATGCAGAATGCACGCATACGAATGCATGCATGCTGTGAAAGGGGAAAAAGTAGGTCAATAATGCGTAAGAACAAACCAGAGAGAGTCTCCTCGGATGCATTTCAATTACAGGGTTTCTGATCAAGTTTTATCTGTTACATTAACAGCAAGGCAATCCGAGATAACCAAATAAAGGCCGCATAAAGTAACCATATTGCACAATATCAGAATGCATGATTAAGCCACTAACAAGTAACAAGCCCCTAACAGGAGTCTTCCTTCAGGGTGGGAGGGGTGTGTCTGCCTGCGAGGCAGAAATCATTACAGTAATACTGTCCCGTCAAACTGGTCTTTGTATTTCCCAATACACGATCCAATGCAGATTGGCGCCATCTTGGAAAACAACCCTACATGGAGATTACAAAATTATACCGTGGAGAAAGCCCAAGTCAACCCCAAATCCAGATTAGAGCTCTTTTCCCAGTTTGGTAATTCCTTATAATTCCCTTGCATGCCTTGCTTCTCATTTTCTAACATTCACTCTCCTCCCTATGTCTCAGAATAGTCTCATTTCTCTGAAATCTCCATCCATAATACTGATGGTACCACCTTGAAACATCTCAATGGCATGAAAATAGTTACTAATGGGGTTTTTTTTGGTAATATGATCGTACTTTTCATTCTTTAAAATTATTGCATTGTTCCACTGACAGTTTGTGTTCACATCTACTTGGGAAATTCCATGCATTGGTACCATAATCATTAAAAAATTGTAGCTTAATGAAACGCATAATTGACCATTAACTATCATCATCGTAGTTAGAAACGGGAAAATCTCGGCTTAGTAAACATGGAAGCAGCTCCATGTAAAACCACAATGAACTGGTCATTTAGTGCTGGTTGACAGACTCATTATTACACAGAGGTTGCAGACCCATTTATCGCCCAATTATCCCGTACTCACAATGGTTGCACACCATGCACATTATTGTGACAATAATCAGTGTTGGAAACAGTGATCATGTCGTGTTGGTTGCTTATTATAACGTTTAACTTTGCCTGAAAATGCCTCATGACCAAAAAGAAACTGCATGTTTTTCCAAAATGTCATTGCCTTTTTTCTCGGCATTTCTTACTTTTTGTTACAAATTTGTAATTATCCCATCGCATGATACTGAGGTAATGGTGATAATTAGAACAATGCAGGCATTGCAAGATACAGTTTCAATCCTACCCATTTCAGACGTGGGAAGATTTAAAGCAAAAAGTATTTTTCGAAAAATAATCACAGAAAATTATATATCTTGGAAAAATTATCATACAGAAACTTATGTATCTTGAAAATATGCTTGTACTGAGTAAAACATTCAAATTTTAATCTTTTTCAAAAGGAAAATATTTTTACACTTTTTTACACGCGGGAGGCGCCCCCCCCCGTACGGCCCAAAATTTCTTCATTTTCATGCAGTTTTTCTCGATTTTTGGGCGAAAATAGGTGAAAATTGGGGCGCCCCAAGGTTGGCGCCCCCCCCCTACGAGAAATCCTGGATCCGCCACTGAATACAACACCAATATGCACACATCAGTGAGCTTGTCAAATAAATATTGGTGTCCATCATATGTGCAAAACAGTTCACCATTGTAATATTATGCTGTGATAAGTATTTGGATTCTAAGGATTATTGAAATTCAGCAAGACAAGTTACGTTTGATTTGTAGTGGACAAGTTTTAGCCTATGTCTCCGTGTACGCCTATGTATATCACATTGCAATCTGATATTATCAATATTCTAAATTGGATTATTTTTTATCCAACAGAAATTTAAACCTTGTGTGGATGTCACTTCGATGTTGTTGAGTCAAATTGTTGAATCAAGAAACCAATTTGGGTGAAGTAATTTCAATTTCAGTCTACAATTTCACTTGGTTTGTATTAAAATAAGTCGACAAACACCAGAAATTTTTTTGTGCTAACATGGTATATCCTTAACTTGATATAATAAACTGTATGTAATATATTCTACATGCATATATGCATGTGTGACCATTTTGGTAAAGCAAGTGCGAAACAAAAATACGACTACATCGCAAGAAAATGCCTTTGTTACTTTGAAATCCTAATTGGATCTCATTAAACCAAATTGATCTAATAATTTCATGTCTTTCGGGCCTCTACTTGGAATGACCACAGTTTGCACTAAATAAGGTTCGACATTGCCGGCAAACATCAAAGAGAACCGACACCAAAGCTGCTGGCAAAGGTTTAATATTGCAAATCAAGCCTTACACTGGTAATAACATTTCTGCTGCCAATTGTCCTTTTAACCTTTTGGTAGAAGTATCACTTTTGGCATGTTCTCTGAACTCAATTTTCTTTTTTGAGAATAAACAATTTGAGTACTGCTTGACACTTTAAAGTCTTTGATGCACCCTCAAATATTTTACTTGATATTGACCACTGCTACTATTATGTGATTTCCAATGTAAAGGCAATTTCCCTCGAAATACTATCACATAAATGCCTGAAAAATAATAAATGTATGTTGTATGTTTATATTTAGTACAGAATATTCAACCTTGTCCACACACAACTATTCAAATATGTGACGCTGTATTTCAAAACGTTCTTTCAAATTACACCATATGAATTCACAAAACAGAAAACGCCTACACATGCAATTGTTTTTGCAACCGTTTCCTCAAATTGTAACATCCCGTTTGTCTTTAAGCCGCTCTCTAGCTTGCTGGGAGCGGCTTCGTTCAACGAGTTGAGATTTGCGTGAAATGATGAAAACAAATGTGG
>JBCAUI010051223.1:0-20660 GCA_038406195.1 Haplosyllis anthogorgicola | reverse complement strand
TCCTTTACGGCCACTCCTAATATACGGCCAAATTTAATGGGCAAAATGGGTGGCCGTAAAGGAGGAGTTTTACTGTAATTACATTCCCCTTCGATATTAACAGATTTATTGATAAGACACCTGCATTCGATGGCATAGATCTTATTAAATGATAAAATCAGTCAAATTATATCTGAAATATAGACCATTTCTACCAAACCCATAGAAAGGTAGTCTGACATGTGGTCGAATATACACAAACACTGAAATGAAATGATTTTATCGGGCATTGCTTGACTGTTTGTTAACCTCGTATAAATATGTAAAGAATCTGTTGGCATTTGATCTGCGGCGAAAAACCGTCTAAGCCGTTTAAATACAGCAAATTGACCCTAAACTTAAAAACATTCATAATTTGGCTTCGAACCAAATAGCCTTTTAACCATTTTCAATAAGGAACTATTTGAACTTGTCGTTTAAGGTTGAAAGTAATTATAAACCAAGGCAGAGTTTTGACAACTATTTCTATCTCATCTTTACACTTGGTATTTAATTCAATTATGGTTTGAAATGGCCTGAGGGGCTAATAATGGAATTGGCAAATAGTTTAGAAACCTAGAAACCTTTATTGAACTACTAAGTTTTGCAGAAATGAGATAATAAATTGCATAAAATTTTATGACATCATCATTAAAAAAGGAAAGAAAGAAACAGAAAAAATAGAAAAAAACAAGAAAATTATCCAAATTTACATCCAATCATTATATTGAATTGTTCCAAAAAATAAAAAAACTTAAACAAAGATGTCAGATTCTATATGGAACACGGAATTCTCCAAAATGGCATCGAAAACCAAAGTTAGAGCCTTAAAGGTTTCAAATCACCATTTCTAGAGCATAGTATGTTCACTTATTTAGAAAGATGCTCTGAACAGATGTAGAAATATGTCTGATCGCACAGTCTGTTTGTGTACACGGCTATAATTTTCACTTTCAACCGTATGATGATACGGTGTATGAACCAGGAATTTGTCCTTTTATGTTCATGAGTGTAATTTTCATATTTCAACACGATTTTTTGGTCTCATCTTTCGTTGAAAAGTTAACAACTGGTGGGAATTAGTTTTTCACACGTTTTATGATAACAGGCTGTTAAGTTCCTATTTTTGGCTCATTTGGCATATATGCCAAAGAGCCTATAGAATCATGATTTGTCCGTCGTCGTTGTCATTATCATTGTCGTCGTTGGCATCGGCATCTGTGCACACTCTCCCTGAGCACACTATTGATCATAGAGACTTCATATTTTACACACATAAGCACCTATTTCTCCCATGAATGCCCAGCAAATATGTTGTTGTGACCATTATTCTCAAATTGGCAGCCATATTTGTATTTTTCTTTGATACTTGCTCCAGGACATGCATTTGATGGAACAAACTTCATATTTGACAGTCTTATACACCTAGGTACCCTCTTTATTTCTTACAGAAAGCATATTGATGCAACATATATTTCCAGTTTGGCAGCCATATTTTTGTTTTTCGTAGATTACACATTGGAGATTTAATCTGATACACTTTATTTGTATCCATGACTTAGATTGTCATAGTTGTATGATAATGCCAAATGAGCTCAGGTCCACATGGACCTATTTTTTCCTATTTAGTTGAGCATGTATCCTTTTTCCCCTATTTTTGGAGGAATATTCCTATTTTCCCCTATTTTTCAGGCTTTTCAACCTTTTTTTCTCCATTTTTCCTCGTTCATCGAAAATTCTAGTCCCAAATTTGTTTAGCCTCGCTGCGCTCAGCAAATTATGTCTCCACATTTACAATAACATCAAATGTCATCAAAAAATGTTGTGATTTAGGTGTGTCCAGAGAGCTATTGTGACAGTAAATGATTAAGATTATTCCTATTTTCCTCCTATTTTTCAGGGTCCGAAATTTCTATTTTTTTCCCTATTTTTCAGGGTCCGAAATTCCTCTTTTTCTATTTTTTGGACCATTCCTATTACTTGACACCCTGTGATAAAGAAATAACTAGCTCGCGTTTTCTATTACTTGACACCCTGTGATAAAGAAATAACTAGCTCACGTTTTATAAAAATTCTAATGTTGACCTATTTACTAAACTTAAATAGGTCACGTCAGCCTGATTTCGAGAGATTGAACATCGTTACACGAAAGGCTGAACACGATGTCGTCTTTTCTTTACATTTACAAAAAAAGTTTATTTCGCAGAAAATTTACGCACTTTTTTGCGCACGCTTTCTGTATATTTAGACCTTTCAGAATAAAAGTCCTTTTGCCTGTGACAGAACTGTGATTCCATTCAAACATATATATCACTATTCTAGGGCGTTGGCAGAGTTTTCGCTGTAGTTAACAAAACCAGGGGATTGACGGTGAAATGAAATGAGGGCCAATTGTTTATTTAGTGACAGTTACAGGTAGACTTGCATGGATTCTCAGTGACATGGGACCTGTGACCATCAAAAATAAATTCAGATGGGAAATTTATATTTGCATGTTAGTGGTTTTAATGCTGTTGTTGGTGACAACTTTGGATGATTTTACTGTGGTACGTAAATTTAGCCTCGTTGGATGGAAATCAAGAGTTTTAATTACATTTGGAAAATCTGCACACTCGTAGGGATTGTATTCGGTTTTGCTCCAGTAATCCAGGTGAGATAATATTGAAGGGAAAGAAATGATAACAGAGATGTGCTGTATGGCGTAAAATAAGGTAAAATAGGCCGAGAATGGGAAATAAATGTGGCTTTAACAATATGGTGGAGAACTCTGTATTGTGACGACCATCTAAGTCACTGATGATGCACTTACTAAAGTATTTGCCTGGAGTGTGGCTGAGAATTTCAGTTGGTACTGTGTACACTACGACGTTTCGGCTAGAATTCTCCTGACCAGCTAGTGCCTGCCTCACTGCTGCGGACTGACTTTTCAGAGGCCAAGTCAGACTCCAAAAGGGAAGCTGTATTCGGTAGAATTTTACTTTCTGGCTTATTTGGCATAATTGCCAAAGAGCCTATAGAATCATGAATTGTCCGTCGGCCGTCGTTGTCGTCCAGCGCTGTCCTGCATCGTTGGCACTCCGGCGTCATCTGTGCACAGCTACCCTGAGCACACTATTGATTGTAGAGACTTCATATCTTACACACATATGCACCTATGTCCCATCTCAAAGCCTAGTAAAAATCATGTTGCTATGACCATTATTCTCAAATTGGCAGCAATATTTGTTTTTTTTCTTTGAACCTTACTCCTGGACATACAATTGATGATACAGACTTCATATTTGGCAGTCTTATGTATCTACATACCCTCTTTATTTCCGATAAAAATTATATTGATGCCACCTATATTCTTAGTTTGGCAGCCATATTTGTGTTTTCACAAATCACAATGTTGGCTTTTGATCTCAGACACTTTATTTCAATCCATGGGATATTGTGACATATGTTGTCTTGGTTTTCTGATAATGCCAAATGAGCTCTGGTCCATCTGGACCTATTTTTGGTTCTTGAAAACCCTACTGAGCATAAATTCAGCCGATAAAGCAATAATTTCGGATGTTTTTTTAGATTTCATTTTGAAAAACTAGCTCCAAGCAGAACACCAGTCAGTATGAAATTTGTTTATCTCACATAAATTTTCTTTGAAGTTTCGTACATGCATCTTTGTTATCACTCGGCAGAAAAAGAAGAAAATTACACATTTTACATGTCTTTTAATGTTTTGTGTTGTTTCATTATATTTTATGCCGCATGTGCCTTGATTTCAAAAAACGAGTAAAGGGAAGAAAAGAACTCAAAAGAAGTAATATGAAAAGGGTTCTTGTTAAATTATGCAACAGTATTGTGAGGTGCCGTGCGCGTGCATATTTGCTGACATGCATGCACGACATCTGTCACGTGCACGCGCGCAACCAATGTTTATACCAATTATGTTGTTCGCAATCTGAATCGATTTTATTGTGTTGCATTCAGCGAATTTAATTAGGACGTAGATGGGCCATGAGTAATTAAAGACACCGTGATACTGATCTGTAACTGTATGTTCCTCCATCCAGGGGTGTTGATGTCACGGTGTTGAAACAATAACCTTGCTTCACTGACGTCAGCAACTGTAGCAAAGTGTTCCTCTGTTTAGCGGGCAGCCGTCTTCATGCAAGAGCCGCTGGTACTAACGTTTTGCATTTTGGGCAACACAGTCGTGAACGGGTGCAAAGTTCCACCTTGCGAAGATTGACTTGCAAGTCGTTGGAGCCGCAGCCTCATAGAGCCAGACAAAAACTCCTTGCGAGGAGAGGAGAGAAGAATTTTCCTACACCCAGTCGACTTTCCTGAGCCTGTGTGTATAGCTGCAGATGACTGATTTGAAAAGTGTGGGGATCACAATTTACAATGGAAAAATTTATCAACCGCTTTGAAAGGGTTCAGAAAATCCTGTTTCCGTCACATACTGGACAATTTGGTTTACGTTTATCCTATGTTAGACAGTGCAGTCCTTAATTTGTTGTCAGCAGTGTTCTTTGGACACGACACTGTGCAATATGTGTACCACCTCTTACCCTCCCTCCCTCCTTCATACCCTCCCGTTACACGAGTATAACCCCCAGGGGCTAAATGCTTTTATCACGCAAGAATTCTACTTCGTAACAAAGGGCACAGTTTGGGAAATTTGATAAATTTTAAAGATTAAAATCTCTTGCAGCGCGATTTGAATCCGTTTGAATTCACGTGCATTGCCTCATGTATAACAGATCTAAGGCACATTGCCTTATATGGTTTAAAAACAGTAAATCTCATTAAAAGAAAGAAAGAAAATTATCGGGATCCCGTTAGAATTATATATAGGTTTACACGTTTCAGCGCGACGAACTCTTTTTATGTGTTTTTGAAAGAATGAAGCTTTAAGATGCCTTTGTAGTATTACATGACATAACTGATTTTCTTTCTTTAGTAATTGCTAATTACAAATGCTAAGGTATTCAGTTTGCTGGGAGTGCATTGCATTAGAAAGGTGCATTCATTTTATCTAAAGAGACCTCGAACAGATTATTAGGCCGAAATTGAAGAGTCGTGTACTTCAGTGTAGCAGTGTGTATTGGTCCAGTCTCAATAGAAGCAGGTATATTGCTGTCACTGATATTGAAATAGCAATAAAACGAAATTTTACTCCCATTTAAATGGAGATCTTTCAACAAAGACGGTTTTAGTATTCAAAATTTTGAATTCGATTAAAAGAAAGCCGTATATGGGATAGAATGGAATGACCAAAAGAAGGTAGGACATTCTGTGGTGTAGATTTCACTGTGTGAGAGAAAGTAATAAAACAGTCGAGTGAATAGCACCACATATTTGGTTATCTACTTATTAGTGCTCGGAGCAAATCCAGGATGAATCCAAAGGAGTTGGGAGTACTTAATGATGTCATAACCCGTGTACAGCCAGTTTATGATATGTGGTGAAAAAACAAGCATAGATATCAAGATGCAAGATGTATTAATACATTTTCACCATACTTCCTTTCTTTTAATTATTGAATTTACCCACATCAGAACTGAGCCAAAATGTAACTATGTAGCCACTTTGTCACAATCAAAACCGCCACACAAGAGAATCGAATCGAGTAGAAGTAATCGGTAACAAATTTTGGACACTAGTGCTAATCATCACACCCAGGCCGTTGTACAGAAGACATGGGGCATTAACATTCCTTCGGGATGAGATGCCAAGTTATAACAAACAATACATACGTCGCTACTTTGTCCTTCTCGTGATAAGGACCCTATCTACACAATAAGCATTCTATTTGTTACACTATCCAAAAGGGGAATTTTGGTAGAATATTAATAGCACTAAATGGCGACCTGACAATATTTACCCTTTTGTTGAAAACTAGTTTACTTGGTAGAATATTCTCAAGAAGTACAATAAGAAGTACAATTTTCTTTAAAGACTATCATTAGCAGACGCAAACTTGACAGGACCCCTTCTACAACCCACCCAACCCAGGACAGAATTTAGCAATTCATTTTTAACTTAAAGCAGATCCACCTACTCATCGAAATAAAATGTTTATTTTGCCAAAAGATGTTCTTTCACATTTCACACCTACACACCTTTATCGAGACTTGGTTCAGTCGTAGAATAGATATTTACTTAAGTAATTATCGTGCAGTGTGAAGTTTCTTTTCACGAACACCCCTTTTTCACATTCCAATAAATGATAGTAAATTTTAATTTATTTCTTGTAAATAAGAGAAATTGGTTAAGTGTAAAATTTCCTTTGAATAAAAGAAAGTATTTCTATTGACACCTTAATAGTGATTCTGTCTGTGCGGATAAGTACACATTTACAATTTGACAACACCGCAGAAGGACGCGTATGTTATGTTAACAGATTTCCTATTTTCATCCCGACCGTTTGCGGCATTTTATATTTAAGGCTCGGTTTCCATAGATATTTATTTAACAAATTAATAAACACTTATTCAAATACCCTTAGAGTATGAATGGGTACTTTTAACATTCTTCTACTGTATTTCCTCCATACATGAAAACTTAATAGAAAATAGGTAAACATTTATTTCCATGACAACTAATAATTTATATAGATGATGGGCACCAGTGCCTAAGGAATGTCGTGTTGACAGTGTCCTGTCACCTCGAAGAAAGAACAATGTAAAGAAATGGTTTCCTCGGTAAAAGTCCTATTTGAATTAAATAATTTGACCAGCGCCTTCGGGATTTGATTTATTGGGTCTAAATACCAGATCGTCGTTTCTTATTGTTGGGAGTCTTTTGTGTGTAATTTGTGTACGTGTTAGGGAAAGTATTTGATATTTTCTTGACATGTAAAAGTGATGAGTCAGCCACGTGCAAGTTCGTTTATGGATACTTGCACAGATTTCGTTGTAGAAGATAGACCATTGATATTTGCACATTGCAGGTTTCTACGCCACAACTGAAGGCGAATCCGTCGGCAAGCCACTCTTCTGATCCGTCGGCAAGCCACTCTTCTGATACAGACGCACGCGTCATTTTGCATTATTGCGCTCCAGTATGATCATTGTACGAAATATAAACTCTTTCTGGATACGAAATACTTTTTACTGTTGTGTTAGCCCCTACAGTTACAATGTTGTCGGGAATCTTTTATACTAAAAGGTTACATTATTATGTCGTTAGCTTTACAATGTTTATTTTCTATTTGCAGCCGAATGGTAACGCTTACGGAGATGGTCACGGTCTAGTCACGATACGCATGAAACCCGATTCACAGGGACGATTCGGCTTCAACGTTAAGGTAAGCGTTACGTCGTACTCTCTAATACACAAGGCAGTACCTGATACCTAAGAACAGGCAGCTAAGTGACCGGTCAAATCCGACACCGAAGTCGGCAAGCTACTCTTTTGATACAGATGCACGCGCCCTATCAGAAAGTTGGTGTACATTGTGGACGTAACGTTCCGGTTTAAGCAAATCATAGTAAAGGACCTATTGTCACTTTGGTTAATGGGGCGGGTTTTTTTTTTATTATTTTAATTTGAAAGCCTATTGTTGTAATTTATTTGAGAGGAGACTGTTTATCAGGACCTGTGCTCTTTTTAGAAGTTGTCACCTTCACTGTATGGAAACGTACGCCTTAAAAACAGTAGGAAATCAAGACACTCAATCCGCTCCAAATTTTATGGAAAGGTAAAGAAAAATTTGGAAAAGAAAACTGAAAAAAGTTTTCAGTTTGCAGTTTCGTTTATTGTTGAGAAAATAACACACATTTCACTGTTCACTGTTCGGTTGAAATTTCACACACACTGATTCAGTACTAATCACAGTGTAAAATAGATGCGCGATAAAATAAACCCTTTTAGGATTCTAGTTAAATATTAAATATTTATAATATAACAGCGTGCACATGTAGAATTTGGTACAGCGTAAAGGTAAAACAGGCAGATTGCATTTGAAATGAAAAAAAAAGTAGTTACGGCGTACTACGGAAGCATCATTTCTTTGGTCAGGCTGTATGGACTATGGTTCCTCCACCCTGACCTGTTCTTCGTCTTCAATTCTGACTTGTAATGTTAAACGAATTTAGTGAACAATATTTGTTCACTGTGGGTCATTAACCGAGTAAGAGATGTAATAAGAACGTAATGCTTATTTACTCATCAACAAGTCTCAATACACACATGTACAGTCACATAATAACACGCGTTTTCCCTGTAAATCTGATTGTCATCAAGTCTTTGTTTGGTTGTTTACTCACTAATATGTATATGTCGCATCCGAAAACAGGGAAAGGGCTGTTAAGGAAGCATCCCTATTTGTTAGATTCCGTTGTGTAGAGAGCAGCGTTGCTAATAAAGCTAGTAGCGCTTTGTAACTGTAACCCCAGTAGAAAACTCACTATAGTTGATGTGAACAATCATTGACGTGATTGGGCAAGAATACCATGTTTAGCTATTTCAGGCCCCAATTTCACACATCTCTTTAGAATAGAAAGCTGTCACACTTTCAGTGTCAGAAAATGCCCAATAATCGGCACATTGCAGTTTATTCGTATTTATCGTATCAGCGTTGTCGCCCCTGTGAAAGAAATATATTTATACGAATCGAGGAGACTTACTCTTGATGACGAACGCTGGTCTCATGATGTTATGTTTGGATTTTAAAGGGTTTATTTATTTACCGGGAGATCTTATCTTATGGGGGAGGAAGGGGAGGATAGGCAGAAATTAGACATTGAAGATTCTCAGAAAAAATTATTTGGTTGTGACATGGGTCAGACAATTGAATGAAAATACATGGTCTCAACCACCTCGACTTATTTCAATTAAACAGGCTCAAAAGGAATTGTTTCTATTCATGAATAGAGAATAAACCAACAGCAGCGTTTCACTTCAGATGTGCTAAATATCTCGCTTATAGTATTAAAACTTAACATGTCACAGAAAAAAATTGTGAATGCAACCAATTTTAAATACCATTGTGTTGATCAGTATTCGAGAAGACTAATTCTTACCGGTATCCATATCCGAAATTTAATGTGCCATGTGCAAGTAAACGTGTTTGGTATTGCATGTGTGTCGCTTCATGTAAGATTGTGTGTGCAGGATAAAAAGCCTGTAAGTCAAGTTGGGATACAAAAAAGTTGAGCCGTCCAAGAGCCAAAGAAGAGCAGGCCATGTCGACATGTAGCACAAACTAATATTGACGCTTCAGAAATGTCAGCAAAAGTCAAATATCCAAATCTACAAGTGTATGTCCCTTGTTAAATTAGAAAATTTAAGGAAAAAGTGTTTTGGAACTTCCATCAGTTCCAATTGTGGGGTCTAAAACTAGTCTCGAACCCACATTAAATGTGTTCTTCAGTTAGTGACCTTGACCTTTACGGCACTGGATAAAACATTATCTCAATCCTGTGACCTTGTTTGACCGACAGATGACAGTGACATATTTGGATGGAACGTTTAAACTTCAGTGTGTCAACGTCAAAAGTGCCTACTCCACTGAAAATTTTACCCACATTTGTTTGCCTTTTGGGAAACTTTGATAAATGAATAATTGTCGTGGTTTACATTGACTGAATATATGTTTGCGTAAGCTCCACATGAATTGTCCGTTATTCAACCCCACATCATGTCCCTTGTGTATGCACCGTACAGTGCTGAGTCTGTATTGTACAGCAAGGCTAAAACGGGGTTGTAAATCACCCATGGACATTTTGTACAACTTGTATTCGACATTTGTTACATCCCGAAGACCAGGGGCAAATCCGGCAATGTTGGTCAAAATAACTAAAAGTGCACATTTGTGTGAAATCAGCACCGGCAAAACAAGGTATAGAATCCTTGACAATAATCTCAGACTTAATGTAATATAACAAGGAATCCTGCATTTCCATTTCGAGTAACAAGAATTTTTTTATTGAAATGAAAATGTTTGAATGAACTGAACCCATGGGTTCTTTTGACACACATGCGAAACCCGAGAGCAACAGGGTTTTTAACTGTGGGGTAACATGTGCAGGAGTAATATGTACAAAGTCTGACTCAACAAACTACGTCTACGATTCCCTCTCTGTGACCAAAATAAACCGCACGATTCTACCACTACTACTACTACATAATGTCGCTCTGAGAAAGGAAGGTAGTCATTTTACTACACAGAACAATAGAGTGAAATAATTCTAACAGGATTCTAACGTAACATTGTTGTCTGTGGGTCTACCACGAAGTAATAGTGACACTGCGACCTGTTGGGGTCTACCGCATGTAGCTGAATGGCAAGGTTATCATAAGCAGGTTGTTCAGTTATTACAAAAAGTGATATCAAAGCAGATGTTACATTAAATTACATCAAGATGGACGTCAGATTTTTTGGAGTAGAATCAGCTTTATTCTTTTTTGACGTTGTGTAGACGTTAGGCGTAACGTGTAAAAAACAACGCGGTGCTTAAACCTTGCTGCTGAACATTTTAACAAGGATTTCGTAACACTTGCTTTGCCTTTGAGAAAGAGATGACAGAAAAAGTGACTAATTTTATGCGGAATTGGAGCGAAAAATGATCTTGAACTTGTCGGTCAAAGTTGAATAGGCTGACGGAAACGTTGAGTGTGAGAATTTCTACAAGAGAAAACGATGATAACACAATTTTTGTGAAAAGGAAATGCGAGAAACAGAAAATGGCCTGAGCATGGTATGATTAAAGAACACAGGACAGAAGACAAGGTGTGAAAGTATGCGGAAATAATTATATGACGGCAATACATAAGAGGTGACACATAAATAAAAGGACGGTGAAGTGGTTAGATAAGCTATTGTCTATATCAGGTAACAAACACGTACTCTTTGCGGATACAAACATTCCTCTGAGATAAAAAAAAATCTACCACCTTTACTTAGTAGCAATGGGAAAGGATATTAAAAGTAAGGACACTTTGGAGGCATTAGTTTGAACTAGTTACCAACTACAACTCATTCATCCACAAAAAAACAATACCCATCGGGAGAATAAGAAAAAGGGATCATTTACAAGAACAGGAAGTGAAACATTATTTGCAGAATATAACAAATACTATCACGCTGTGTATTCTTTGTGGAGCAAGGGTCAAGTCAAAGAATTGGCTGCTGAGTGTTGTCTACCGGAAGTGAACTTTTTGCGTTCGAATTGAAGAGGAAGATAAAGGTGTAACTTCTTGGAATCGTTTATCGGAAACAATTACAGTTCTCACACATGACGAATTCCAGTAATACTTGAGATAGGGATTAGTCAATATAGGCTTGTACATAGCTCATAATGGGAACGATTTGCTCAGGACCGAGTAGGTACAGGAGACACAGAAGGTTGCCCAGTTATCTGGACGAAGAGGTCTTCGAGTATAATCACCGCGACACCCACTGTGGTAGCAGCGCTAAACAGCGCAGTGTGATCCGAACAGTTCCCACCCTGAGCTGGGTCACTGGTAAGGGGAAGAGGGGCGAAAAGAACCACCATAAACCGACTAGGATCAGACACAAAGTGGCTAAAAACAGACATAGCACGGATATTATGTATGTATTCAAGTTTGACGATCAAGCTGAGGAAGGAACAGAACGAGAGAGTACGAGATTTGAGGATAAAACCACGAGAGATAGTAATAAAAGTATGGATAGAACCTTGATGAGAGAAAGTGGGAGATTTGAGCATAATACTACCGGAGACAGTACGAAAAATATGGATAGAACTGTAGCGACAGCTAACCAGAGATTCGAGGATAGAACCACGAGAGATAGCACGAAAAGTATGGATAGAACCATGACGAGATTTGAGAATAAAACCACGAGACACAGTGATAAAACCATCACGAGAGATAGTGCAAAATCTGGAAACCACTTTACAAACAGTGATATGATGCATAAAGTACAATTTCAACATAGCCCCGTTCAAGGGAGTCCTCGATTTCACAAAATCAAGAGGCGCAGAGCTCAAAGTGAAGGAACAGCGTCAGATAGTGCAAAACATGAGAGAACAACAAGAGGCAGTGCAAAGGCTGCGAGATCAAACAGTGCCAAGTACATGAGAAATGGCTCAAAGTCGAGGCGTACTCATAGTAGTAAATCTCAGGTACAGTAGAGCCTGTCATAACCTATTGACAACTGCTTAATATACCTTCCATATAAAAAAAATGTTTTCATGGCTTCGAGTAAAATGAAAGACCATGCGGTCTGGATTACTCATAGGGATGGGCGTTGAGTCTTTTCGAAGGCCGTGTTGTTAGTTATCATTGCGTTAAAATGAGGACGGCGTTTAGTGCCTTGGGATTGGGGTAGGCGAGGCTTGCCAACGGGATTTCTCTAGTGCCGTTTATTCACAACATCTACGGTTCGAATGAGCAAAACCTAACCCTTCGAACATGGCGATCTGAATTTGCTTCCCAGAGACATCATTGTGCTCATACATCGTAAACCAGAACTGTACAGAAATTTGTACTGGTGGTACAATAACGAATAGCGACTTTACGAAAAAAAAGTTTACTTTCACTTTCGATAAGTTTTCATTTGCCTTCTACATTCCGGACAAAAACATTTCCTTTTATAGGCCCAACAAGTTTTATGCTGTTTATGGTTAGGCAGTCTCTCCTTGTGCAAATATTATGGGCCACATTGTCTGCTTAAGATGTATGTATGTGTGGTAGTAGATACTACAGGTTCCCTGGGATGATATACATTATGGCCCTTCTTCAAGCGCCCCTCATGCCACTTTTAATATATTCCACCTACCTGCTACACGTGGACATAATCCTGCATTTAATTGAAACTTCGAACTTTCCATTGAGCTCCACTTTCCAAATCCTAGACGTTATGTAAAGTCGGGTCAGATCTTGCTGGATTATTTTGTAACAAGAATTCTTATCCATACCACAGTGAGCGCAGTTTCACAATCTCGACTATCCACGCTGACCTGCTGAGTTTCAATTTAAAATTTGAATTTCACGCACCTTGCGTCCGGAAAAAAAGCGTTACCTCCTTTAGCAGCATGACCTTGATAAACAATATTGACCTCAGAAATTTAGGTCTCTAATTGACTGCATCCAAGTCAAACAAATTTATTCTCTTGCGGACATAACTATCAATACCAACATTAATTCACGGTCACCTCAAAACTTTGCATTGAACATTTCTCGCTTGAAACGAAATCACAAGGTCATTTACAACGTTGCATGGAATGTACCAAGGTCAGGTAGAAAGTGGACCTCACATTGAGACGGGAATGTGATGGTAAATGTGTCAGGGTCAAGTGTCAAGGTCATTAGGTATTTATGATGACAAGGTCATGTGACATGCACGCTGCTAACCACACAATGAGTGAGGAATGTCATGACAATAGCATGCTGCCATAGCAACACAAACCAACACCTGTCACAGAAAAACATACCTGTATCTGTTGTTGGTGTGTGCCCAAAGGAATGTGTCGCGGGAAAATATTGTCACTTTTTACATGTGATCTCTCAGTGGGAAGTAGACAGACATGGGAAAATACTGTCAGTCGTTGGTGGATATGATGAGTAACGGTCATTTCCCCAAAACACGCGACAACCAAATGAAAGTCATGATGTGGAAATGAACACAATATTGTGTCATACATGCATGATATATCGTAAATTTCTCGTATGGAAAGCAATTATTTAAGAGCACAAGTTCTAGTAATCTTTCACAAAAACAACTCCCTTTTAAGAGCAGCTAAATGTTACAAAACGTCAGCCATTAATAGATTTCGTCTTGTAACATTTTGAATAATTAAAACAAAACAAAACAAAACAGAAAAGTGGATTGGAGTGAACTGCGTCATTTGCATTGATAATTCATTATTTATGTTGCATTAAAAAGGTCGACTGTAGAACTACGTGATTTATTACAATGTTATTATTAATGTATATTTTGTTGTGTGTTTTCAGGGAGGTGCTGACCAGGGAATGCCTATCATCGTGTCCCGAGTTGCGCCGAACACACCGGCCGACGTGTGTATACCACGGCTAAACGAGGGCGATCAGGTGTTATACATCAACGGCAGAGACGTTTCACAACACACGCATGAACAGGTATTTACATAACTTTAGTAGCATGCTCCCCATCACCTTAGAGTGTATGAGCGCCAAGTCTTGTGAACACCTCATCAGTATATCGTAATTCTACCATTCTTGAATAATACAAACCGTCAAAACCAAAGAAACCAGTTTATTTATTTATTTACTCATTTACTGAAATAGCCGCTGTGTATCAAACGTTGAAATGTTTCAAACACATGTAAGAAGCAACAAGTCTCGATGGCCCCTGACAAGCTGAGAAGTCTTAAAATTTGGCTTCCTGTCACAACCTACTTGTGCAGAAATTCATGCGCATTTATATTGCAGGTTGTTATGTTTATCCGCGCATCACGAGAAACTCACTCAGGGGAACTGGTGCTAGTCGTAAGACCCAATGTTTATATCGGAGACGACGCGACGGATCCAGAACCGGATTTCGTGTACAATCCGGACACGCCCGACATCACATCCTCCCTCCCTCCGGGAAGCGATCCTCTCGCCGGCAGCATCATGCTGCTCTCCGAATCACTAGAATCAGGGGCAGCACTGGCGCAATTCGAAGTACGTATAATACTTACTAGCGACATCTGGCAGATGGATGAACTTTCAGCAACAGTAACATGAATTGTGAAGCAGCTTTTGAAGGAGTGAAACTGTTTGTTATTCATCAATTTTTTCCTTTTATTTCCACAGCAAATGTACCGTAAGAAACCCGGATTGACGCACAATGCGGCCAGAGCAAGTGATAACATATGTAAAAACCGATACCGGGATATTTCTCCATGTAAGTTTAAGATGCTTATCTTACGCAAGACGTTATGATATATGTGGTTTGGTGAAAGGAATAACTTGTGTAGAAAATTAAACTATCACGTACAGTAAAGTTTGTGTGAAAAGAAAGGTCAAAATTGCAAGGAAATCCTTTCGCTTGAGAATCTTTCTCTTAAGACAAACCAATTTCAATGCATTTCAATACAACAGACTGCAGAGAATTCCTTTCGTTAAAGACAAACTTTCGCTTCACAGGCTTTCCTTTCAAACAAACTTCACGGTAATAGGTTTCTCAAACGGGATTCGAAGTGGAATATTAAAAAAATGAAACTGCCACATATTTGTAGATAAATATAAATTTTCCGTATTTTATAGATGACCAAACGCGAGTTTTGTTAAAAGGACAAAATGGTGACTACATAAACGCCAACTATGTAAATGTAAGTATATTTATAACAAATGGTTCACACAGTGATGATAAATTTTGTGATGCAGAGTTTACACTTCATTTTACCATAAATTTCTTATTCCGATTCCTGTGACACTTATGTGTATAAAACAAATGCGTATCTACGTTTATTCAGATGGAGATACCAGGTTCCGGGGTAGTAAATCGGTACATCGCGGCACAAGGTCCTCTACCGAACACATGTCGAGATTTCTGGCAGATGATCTGGGAACAGCAATGTCGACTTGTAGTAATGCTTACCACTAAGGTAGAAATACTGTTTATAAAGTTGTTGATATTTACCAACATGTACAATCGATTTGTGATTTATTATTTAGAATACAGGTAACTTAAGATTTTGATTGATAATTCAGAAGGTGTCAAATTTATAATGGGATTGTGTATAGAGACTTCCAAGTATCATATTCATCAATGTCTAATTGACGTCTGTTGTATCAGGTTGAGCGCGGTAGAGTGAAGTGCCACCAGTACTGGCCGGATCTGTACGAGACGATGGATTACGGGCAGTTACAGGTCACATGTCTCAAGGAGGAACAGAGCTCGTCTTTCGCATTTCGTGAATTCACATTGGTTAATATTGAGGTAAGTAAACAGTGCAGTGCCCCTTTTCCTGTTTATCTCACACTAGATGACAGAAAACAGCATGTGAACAAGTAAATGTCGTTACATAAAGAATTTCATGAAAACCTTATTCATCACTAGTGGGAGAGTTCCATGCAAAGTGATTTTGCCACTGAGTACTTCAAATTTGTAAAAGCATAAGAATATACATAACATTTTATAGCTTTGAAAGTGCAGCACAGAAAGATCCAATATCAAGTAAACATTTATTTATTTGTAGGATGGTCAAGAGGAGCGACACATACGGCAGATGCAGTATCTGGCGTGGCCGGATCATGGTGTTCCAGATGACTCTTCCGATTTCCTCGGTTTCGTAATGCGCGTACGACAGAACCGTATGGGCATGGTAGAACCAACTGTTGTACACTGCAGGTAGGTTATTATTGCATTGAATTGTCACACCTAAATAGTTTCATTTGGTGATGCTCACAATTGATAAATGGCTTTCAGTTCTTTTAACAGGACGAGATTCGGACCATGGACATTTGAATAAACCATCACATAATTGATTGTTTTATGTTTACAGTGCTGGTATTGGTCGAACAGGTGTTCTAATCACCATGGAGACGTCTATGTGTTTAATGGAAGCTAATCAACCCGTTTATCCACTAGACATCGTACGCCAAATGCGCGACCAACGTGCCATGCTTATACAAACTTCTGTAAGTATTACTGTAGCTGCATAAATATCATCAAACAAATAGGGAAAAACAAAGGAAGTAATGTGTAAAACGAGCAAATAAGTGTCGAAAGTTATACATAACGGCATAAAGGCAAATAACGATAATTAGTACAACATATGCAATTATTGTGTTTCATACTTGCAGAGCCAGTATAAGTTCGTGTGTGAAGCCATTACCAGAGTTTATCATGGTACGTATCCTATCATACTTCATACATTTTGTCTAATTTAAGCAAACCGTCACACCACATTTAAAAGTTTATTGATTACATGCATCTAGGACCAAAGGAACATCAGTGACATAATGAAACGTTTTTCTTTTCACATAATAAGTGAAACTACTTTAACATCATACGTAATAATATTGTTAACCACAATAGCTCTGTATGCCGTCCGAGACTTTGCGAAACCAAAAGTACCTCCAAGGGCCACGCTCCCTCAGAGAAACACACCCCCACAACGAAACACACCCCAAACTAGTACAGATCAAAAACCCAAATTACCTGCAAGACAATCACTACGCAAACGTAAGTTCCTGCAGTGGCCACCAGGTGGACACATAACATGGATAGACGGTGCTTAGGTGCAGGTCTCACGTGCAACAATTTAGTCTAGATAACTAAAAGCACCTGTAGTCATGGTGACATTCATTCATGTCAAAACAAGGTCGATGTTCATCTTTAGTCACGACAAAAGACAATTATTTGAATAATTGAAATAACACCAAACATTTTATTTTGTTTAAAATTATGAAACGTTTATTTATCTACTAACTACTCTTTTCAAACGTAACATTCAGATCTTCCAAAATCTCCTTAAAATACTACATTGCACAAATACAGCAAATACACACACGTTCCAAGGTAACTGCTTGGTTACCTTGGTAACCATGAGCTGAGGTACAACCTTGTACATACAACCATTAATTATAATCTTACATGTTTTTATTTTCTTTGTTATTCTCAGTTTAGTTTACATTTTCATTTTAATTTAACTGAAAAAATTAACTATTTCACACGGATATTGCTTGTGTTTAATTTTAAAACATCGTTTTCTGTTCTTTTAAAATACTTGGATTGGAGATCTTCTGTAATTTTTATAAGAACAAAAATGGATTTTTGGCTCATTTGGCATAATTACCAAAAAGCCTAGAGAATCATGAATTGTCCGTCGTCCGTCGTCGTTGTCATTGTCGTTGCCGTCATTGGTATTGGCATTGTCTGTGCACACTCACCCTGAGCACACTATTGATCATAGAGATTTCATATTTGACACATATATGCACCTACATCCTATCTCATAGCCTAGCAAAAATTATGTTGCTGTGACCATTATTCTCAAATTGGCAGCCATATTTGTATTTTTCTTTGAACCTTTCTCCTGGACATGCAATTGGTGATACAAACTTCATATTTGGCAGCCTTATGCATTTATATACCCTCTTTATTTCCTGTAAAAATAATATTGATCCCTCTAATATTTGCAGTTTGGCAGCCATATTTGTGTTTTTTCATAGGTCACTTATTTGGGACTTGATCTTAGACACTTCATTTGCATCTATGTCATATTGTAACCTGTATGTTGTCTTAGTTAATGATAATGCCAAATAGCTCAGGTCCATCTGGGCCTATTTTTTTCAAATGAAAGATAATTTTTCCAAAAGATAAAAATGATGCTTTGTTACTTTTCACCAGCAAAAGTATTTAAATAACCAATTTCTGTTTTTTCTTCTTATTCCAGAAAAAATAGTGAAGCCTCTTGATGACTTCAAAAGATGACACACAGATCACTGAGGTCAAGTCTCAAGGTCATCTTTGTGTGAAAGGGTCATCAAGGTCATCATGTCATAAATTCTGATTGGTCAGTCCGTCAGTGGGAAGACAGCTGATTGGTGAATGATGTATCATGTGACTTTCATATGTACATAGATATCACAACATTTGGGAAGGAGCGACAGAGCGAAGGATGAATGAAGTAGATGAGTGAATGATGGAGAGATGGATTGAACGAATGAAATTAGTGATATTGGGTACAATACAATAAGTCATTAACTGTTTTATGTAAGTAAAACTTCAACATTACCACAGTTTTGTACAGAAATGGAGAAAGTATCAAAAATCAAAATGTTGCATCATTAGGCCAGGCAAGTTGCATTATTTGTTTTGTCTTAAGATTTAACCTCAAACTTGAGTGGGACAATTTTTTCAGAAAAGTAGAAGAAATTAGACTTGATCTATTTGGAAATAGAAACTATTAAATGTCATGTACAACAGTGGCATGTACAACAAATCTTTAGAGATCGGCAAGTTAATGTAAAGCGAATAATGTAAAATGTTTGGCCTAAGATATGTAGTGATATAGTGGTGATTCTATTGTTATTGTAGAAATAAATAAAACGGGGCTGAGTTAATTTCTGTGCAAAGTTTAATTATTAATTATTATTGACGAATTAGTTACATTTGTATGTTTTTGTAAATAATAATAATGCTAATGATATGACGTCCTGCATTTTGCTGTATATTTTGTATAGAACTGCCGAGCACGTGCAGACAGGATGCATGTGCTTACATGATACACACATTGCGTCAGTGTGTGCACTGTAAACTGCGCAGAATGTGTGTGCACTCAACCCGTTACATGCCAGTTCTACCCTTGTATGGGTGCAAAGAAGCTTTAATGAATAAACAGAGTTAAATAATAATGGACATTTCCAGAAGTGTTGTTTACTGGGCGAAGGTATCATATGTGATTGAATTTGGAGAGCATAAATTGACATATAAATTTGACAGTTCTAAAGCGGACTTTGCTGTGAATTTATCCATCCGGTTTCACGCCAACTAAACTAAAAGTGCTAATAACTAAAACACCAGATAATCAGTCTTCGAGTGCTTAATAGGTTAATGTAAGAGCAATACTTAACTTGTTAGAACTGAATATTCATACGTTTTGCTTTTGAACTTTTTGCCTGGAATACTTAATACAGGGAGGTTGTGTTAAACATTTATTTTCGTCGTGTGTCTTTACGGTAAATTTGACATAGAACATGAGATAGATGCTATTGCTCGAGGATAACTATACATGTTTTGTGACGAAGAAACGTGCAACCTAACCTCTCTACCACCAATGTAATGTTAGAGATTGCTTGTAATGCCATCTGTCGGGAGATTTGCTTTTACGCACAGTTTTTGCTCAGAATTTCCTCACATAGAATTCTTGTCTCATTATTTTGCATTTGACTGAAATCCGATTTTTTGAATTTGCTTGAAACATTGAT
The DNA here is from genome assembly GCA_038406195.1 of Haplosyllis anthogorgicola. Lineage (NCBI taxonomy): Eukaryota > Metazoa > Annelida > Polychaeta > Phyllodocida > Syllidae > Haplosyllis > Haplosyllis anthogorgicola. Next base: position 767 of record JBCAUI010051223.1, on the reverse strand, counting down.
CGAAAGTTCAATATGATAACGCTTGATAACCTATGAAAGTACATTATGCTTACCTTAGCAGCTTAATTCACGAATAAATATAGGTGCATTTTGTAAGCCTCTGAAAGCCATGATCTACTGTATTGCCTATGTGCGTATTGGTATTTGAACTGAAGACATTCGGCATTTAACAGACAATCAAATGGATTCGTTGAATTGGAACAGATTTTGTGTGCTTTTTTTTACACATACATGTGATGATGGTGTAGCAGTAACATTATTTTGACACATTAAAACATGAAGTTTTCAAATACTCAGTGGAAGCATTATATATTGTAAGAACTTTATACAAATGGTTTAATGTCGTGGATTTTTCTAAGTTTGTCATAAAATGCATTACAGCCCACCGAATTGTCTGCATAATATTATTGAGTGTCAAAATGTACCAATTTTAAAACAAGAAAATGTGGCCTAATAAGTTCAGGCTTAAATTAACATACATGTACTGTTTTACAAATACTGAATGTGAGCTTTAACAAGGATATTTTGGGAAGTGATACAGATACAAAAAGGCATAAACCTGCAATGCAAGATGCGTTGAAAAATAATTAATTTGATCAAAGTTACACAACATATGCACGCACGTTGTACCAGTCCAGCATTCATGCCGGCCAGTTTTCATGACGCGCATTCTGTCCAGGGATAGTTTGTGCGCCGTGCATTGTGCAGTTGCGCTCCTCAGATAACAATCTGGGTAAATAGTTGAAATTTGTGTAGACAGTTGTGTA
>JBCAUI010051112.1:0-20665 GCA_038406195.1 Haplosyllis anthogorgicola | reverse complement strand
TATGTGTGTACAATATGAAGTTTCTATGATTAATAGTGTGCTCAGGGCAAGTGTGCACAGACGCTGACGACAACAACAACGACAACAACGACGCCGGACGCCGGACAAATCATGATTCTATAGGCTCTTTGGCATATATGCCAAATGAGCCAAAAACTACGGGTTGACTACTGTGCCATCTTGTGGTGGTAAGTTTCGGTTCTGATGTCGTAAATAAATTGAACCGGATTTTTTTTTAAATGCTTTGCATTTCACAGACTTAGTAGCATAACTACAATTATATACAATCAAATTATTATGAAATAGACAACTACAGGGTTAATAATCTAAAAACCAAGATAAAAAAGGTCATCATAGAGCCCACTTCCGGCAGTCGGCCATAATTATATGAAAGATGGAGACGAAGCTTCCCCTTTGATTGCCACAATTAAATTGGTGATTGCTTGGTTCAGAACACAGATATTAATACATTTATACATTTGTGCTCTCCGGTAATACATATATTTTGAAAATAGATTCATGTTTTTGTCATCGAAGACCCAGTTTTGTGGACAATCGTGTGGAAGCAAATGGCATCAAATATCACTGTCAAAAATTGCAGCCTGAGATGATGTCAACTTCAGTCATCACAGACACGTAAAGAAGTATTTATTTGACGTTTGTGAAAGTTATCTTTTTGTTAACATTCAAGCCTCATTTACTTTCAACGCATTCGTCCCAGTATATATAAGAAATGAGGATGAAGGGAGTGTTTTTACAATGAACATGAAGTGAAATAGGAAGAGTTTCCAGACGTTTGTGAAATTCTTGACTCCTTCGGAATGTGAAAGTGCAGAAGATAAAGCATGATGTTGTGAAGGAGGTATTTCCTGTCATCTGTCAGGCAGAAATTAAAACCCTCCTTTGTGAAATACAAGGTCTAAAAAATGGTTCAAATGAATCGACTGAGTTGTGTCTTCATTTTCTTCATGTTGCACAGTTGGATACATGGAACAGGTACAAGTAATAAACTACTATTATTTTATATACCGTACAAGGGACTTTCCAGGATGTATAATGCTTCATATCTAATGTATAGTGATTTACAGTAACATGTTCCAACAGTTTGTTATATTATTTTACAACAATTTAGGTGTAGAATTGGTGACCATTGAGAAGCAAGGAAGTAAGATTCAAATTACCTGTGTAAATGCTGATGCCGGTAAAGAAAGTGACGAGTTGTACGAATTGCACTGGCACAAAGATGGTGAACTTATGGTCATATGGAAACAATCTACCAACGAGGCTACGATGATGCCGGAGGTGAGTCGATTTATTGCTGGTCGTAGCTTTTGAACGAGGGATTTACTTGCGTTTTGGAAAGCTACCATTTGCTACCAATTACAACTCATTTTTCACAAGTAAAACGGCGTACTTGACAAATTAATGATTTTGCAAAATTGTGCCCACTAGGGAGGTGTACCCCCGTCCTCATCCCACCGCCATGGTTTACAGCTGTTTCAATAGCTCTTTTTTCATTGTCATCACAACCCATGGATGAAGATTCAAATGATGTCACAATAGCCCAACCATCCCACTTATACAGTGCTAAAATAGAGGAAGTAAACATGTTCTCATGCTGTTGGTGATCACATGCAGCTTTTTAGCTCAACATAAAGATAGGCTACAGATAAAGCAACGACATAGCTGCCAAATTTGAACTATGGGTCACAGTAATACGATTTTTCGGGGCTTGTAAATGAAGCTTCAATGCATATGCGTACACGTTTTGGATCTCGAATCAACCTGGAGTTAACCAAAGGATGACTTCGATAATACAGTATGTTCGGGACAGACACTGAATCATAGTATAAAACATTTTATTGAATCAAGCCGCAGACTTTGCGATCTTTTACAAACATTTGAAGGCAAAAAATGGAATTATCTATTACTGACAACTTGCCCAGAGGAATTCGTTTCAATGAACATTAAGTTTATTTTGGACATTCATGTATAATGTGCCTTTTCTTTTCGCAGCATGAAGAAGAAGGACGGTTTCAATTCAGTTCAGTGGACTTCTCGTTGAGTATATATCCTTGCAAACTAGAGGATAGCGGAGAGTACAAGTGTCAAGGAATCGGCAGACCAGATGAAAACAACACAATTCCAACGCTATTTGAAGAAAAAATTAAAGTTGTAGTTAATGGTTAGTAATAGAGTTTGAAAATATATATGTTATAAAAACACGTTGAAAGTTGGTAGGTAGATATGTTATTTAGGTGCAAGGAAGCTTTATGCCAGCACTTTCTGTGCAAAAAAGTGAAGTTTGAAGTTAATTATCGTTTTAGATGTACCGAGTAAACCCCCAGGAAAACCAGAGGTGCGAGCACTCAGTGCATATGAAATACAAGTCACTTGGCAGGAAAGTGAGACAGACAATAACAGCCCCATTATCGAGTACAAAATACTTGTCAGGTAGGTGAACGTGTTGAGTTATATAATTCTTCGACATTCTGTGGTACTTTACATGTTATAATTTGACACCTCAGATGCAAGAAAATATACATGTATAAGAACGGTACTGCAAGAAAAAATACCGGGCGATGGGTTTTGCAATATGAATAGTAAGAACAAAGATGATCCAGACCTCGAAATATGAAAAAGTACAGTAATATTGCAACTAGGAAGTTATGCTGTGTAACTTCCTTGTTGTTATTTTACAGTAATATAGTTTTTTCCAGTATTTCACGGCAAAAAGTGGCTAAACAGGTTAAATCCAGATTTTTGCCGGCAAAAAGCTAACCATGGTTATACAGAAACTAAAAGCCAGACTTTACTGTGTTACAGACGTGAAGCTGAGAGTTGGGACATGGCACAGCCTCTTCCAACGGGAAAAATTGGATCACCACCCAAGTTCACGGTTATTGGCCGAGAACCGTACACTACATACCAGGTCAAGGTGGTAGCTGTAAACAGTGTTGGAGAAAGTGAAGAAAGTGAAGCTTCAGATAATGTCACGACAAGTGAAGCAAGTGAGTAATTATTTTCACTGTCTTAACTAATTTGTATACTTTTAATCTTGATCACATACACATTTATCCAGTGTTTGACGCACGTAACTTATGACACACGTAACTTATCAGGAATGGACATGTATTGTTTTTATGCGAGTTTTAATTTTCACCAGTGATCACAAATTCTTGTTCATTTTGTTTCAGCACCAAGTAAAAGAGCCCTAGTTACAGTAGTTAAAAAAGAAACATACACCAATGCAATATATGTTGAGTTCAGACCTCCAGACCCAAAAGAAATGCGAGGCAAGCTTCAGGGTTACATTTTTCAAAGTGGAGAGTCGACATCAGGAACGATGACACCCAGAGCGAAGGCACCAGATCCTAGTCTCACTGTAAGTTCATGAAAAACAAGACTTAAAAAATTGTGGAAGATTAAATTTCCGGTCGTCCTGTTTTGTAGCCGTCAAATGGATGATTAAACATTTGACTAGCCATGTATTTTATGTTAAAGTGTACTATCTTTGATAATAAAACCCCCATATTATGTTCGCTTCAGAGTTACAATTTCACTGGGTTGAAAGCATTTACCCCGTACAAACTGGGTATAATGGCTTACAATAATGTTGGAGAAGGACCCGTGAAAACGATACTAGATGTCTGGACAGAAGAGGGAGGTATGACAAAGGACATTATTTTTCATACTTTTAGTTATTCAAGCCCTAGTGGACTTTTGTATTTTAGCTGAAAGACAATTTGGTCTCAGCACCGGGTACTTCTATTTGAATGGATACAGTACATAAGTTTACATACATTAACACATTAGGTAGACTTGGAAGTTTGCATTTTATATAACAACTTGTTGGTTTCTTTCTTCAGTGCCCGATAAGCCGAGAATTACACATGTAGCAAATAGAACTGATACCATGTTGCAGTTTGAATGGGAACATCCGATTCCCAATGGTCGACTTGAAGGATACAAGGTATTTTCGTAATACTTATCTTTACAAAAGATCAAAGTTGTGATAACATCTGTAAACCCTGTAATTTCATACAAAGGTTGAATTTGGCATAAAAGATCATAATTTCAAACTTTCTTGTGGATGCACATGCATTCTTTAGTAACTTTTACTTTCAGGTGTATTGGTATCTACGCTATAACATCAGTGCCCAGTTCAACACAACAGTAGAAAAACACGTCATGTCGTATGCCATTAGAAACCTAGGTAGATTAATTTGTTTAGCAGTACATTAATATAAAGGGAAGAGAATATAAATGTAAAAAGAAATGTAAAGTTAAACCGCTTAATTCTGCACGGATTTAATCACATGTGAATAATAATTTTTTAGCCTTGATGATGTACATGCTTTCACCAATTATGCAGTCAGTTGTTTGTTAGGTCTCCTATCAAAATAACTTGCTTTCATTTTACAGAACCGTACACAGACTATGAGTTTCAAGTTCAAGGTTTTACGAAAAAGGGTCTTGGTGAGAGAAGTGACCCATACCCCGGTCTGACTGACGTAAAAGGTAATAATGGTCATAACATAAAATAGCACGAAAATTAAACTGCCAATGGGCATTTTCAAGTGTAGGAATTGACAAATAAAAATACATTTGATTCCTAAAAGTCAAAAACTTTATTTATCAATCAATTCAGAAAAAAATTATCCACTCGTGACACGATATTTCACGATACCAGTTGGATTTTAGCAGCTGTGTTAACTTTTTTTTAAATTTCCAAGTTCAAAGTGCATGGCAAAGGTTATTCAAACAATTTGACAACTGATAAAATTATCGTAAATTCAATTTCTGCATTAAAATAAATTTTAGGTCCAAGTGCACCCATAAACGTTACATTGTCACCAAATTCCTCAACTACCATTTACGTACATTGGAAGAAACCACAGACGTGGTACAAACAGATAGACATGTACTCTGTACGTTATCAACCAGAGGGATCAGATCTCTACAGGGAAATTACGTTATTTGTCACTGACAGTAACACTAAGCAAGCCCAATACGAGGTATGGCTTGATTTATTACACAAGTTTGTCGGAGATTTTTGTAACATTAAAAGACGGTTAAACTGAATTGAGACTTTTTATGTGAGATTTAGTTAATAGAATGGAGTAGCTGGTTGATTTGAATAAAGACACAGATACATAAATTTAACCCTTTTTTAAAACGTGAAATTAATCGCATTTAATCATCTTTAACTACTTTATTAAATAGTGTTTGCATTTGATTTTAACTCTTGTAGTATTCTAATGTAAAGTAACTTAGTTTAGAAATAAATGTTCGCTTATGGAGCTGTTCGTGCACTAATATCTCATCACGTTGAACCAGAGTTGTGCGTGTCACTTATACTGTATATTGGACAGTGACTAGTATTTTTGAAAATGTAGGTGTTAAAACTTGTTGTGGCCCACTAACTTTGAAGTGTGTCTCTCCTTATGTTGAAAATGTGAGTTTGTGAGTTTTCAAAACAGAGAATGAATTTTAGTCTAATTTATTTTCCTTAGTGTCTAGATGAAGGGTGTACAATTTTCAGGGTAAGTGTAGAAATAAGCTAGACAATTGTCTAGATCTATATTATTCTATCGAAAAGCATGGAAAATTATAAGAAAGGTGTAGATTGAAAAGAAATTTATGGAATAGAGGTCTTAACTTGTAGCTAGAATATTGTAGACAATTGATGTAAGGTAGCATGATATAAGTTTTTAAGAAACAATAGGAAATTTGCATGAAAGCAAAAAAAAAAAAGTAAATAAATAAAAAACAATTTTTTTTTTAAAAAAAGTCGAAATAAATTATGAAACGTATCAAAAATTTCCTTCAATTCTGCTACACATTTCTGTTCAACTTGTTTTACAAGTTTTTCTCCAACTTGCAAAGGTGCTATTTTCTCCTTGAAAATCATTTTAATTCGTAGGACGTTCCTTTTCGCAAACCGTTTTGTTTGCCATGGCACAGATTTTATTCATAGTGCATCAGCTCTTTTTGAAACATTTTTATCTTTCTTTCTGCATGCTTTTTGCTTCAACTTGGTGAGAATATGATAAATTATAGTCGGTAAAAACTAAAACGGAACTAGTTACAGAAGTACTCCACCGAATTGGTCGTGCACAAGGTGATGATTCAAATGATGATACTTAACAAACTGTACCCAAAAACATACTTCTCATTTCATTGCAGGCTCCAATTCGCTATCTTCAACCCAGTACTAAGTATAAGGTATGGGTGGCAGGGGCAACGAAAAGTTTATTTTACGAGAAATTTTACACAGGAGAATCGTCGCCAATTAAAGAAGTTCGACTTCCTGGTAAGTGTATTGCACAATCTAATACAAAAATCCTTTGTGTCATGAACTAAAGAATGAAAATGATAATTTAAACAAAAATTTATGTGGATACGAGGGGTATGGAAGCGTCGGATGAAAAGGCAGTCTCATTTCTTCATTTTATCTTAGATCCACATAGTAACAAATGTCGCACATTTGCATATTGCGTTGAATTATTATCGTGGTACGAAACCACAGTCGTGGCAAAGTACTGTTCGAGTATAAGCCAAAAGCCCTGACGTATTATTTGTCTATCCTCCAGGGGAAAGAATACAGGGAGAGTCGGAACCGATCAAAGCCGGTGTGATTGCTGGTATCGTGTGTGTTACCATTCTACTTATACTTACCATTATAGGATTCATTATACTCAGGTAGGCCATGTGGTATTTGTGAGTAAAAGATGCTGATCTACTTTATGACCCATTTAATAAGGGATGAAAAATATATCAGACAATTGTATTCGTACAGTGGTTTCACGTTTGGGTTTTGGGATAATCTTTACAACTATGTGTAGCATTCAAAAAGCTGATCAGAAGCTACAAAAAAGTTTAAACGTAATCACAATGACGATAACGATAATAACAATAATTGCATTTGCTATTGCAGACGTTACCAAGCACAGTATCATTCTGTACCGGATGGTGAGTCCAGTAATATAGTTACGACTGTCATAACTCTGCCAGAAACATTCGGTGAGTGTCAATCGTAAAGTGACTCTTTGTCGATAACATTCCTTATTGAACAACTAAAGCAGCTGAAATTTGATTGCTAAGTTTACTTGACATGGTGAAACATGAAAAAAAAAAACCAGCAATAAATTCCCACTTTTGTTTCATATTTCTACACGTACTTTAATTAAGGAAACGTGTTATAATCTGACAGATCTTTTCTTGTACACTTGTTCTCATGCAAGAAAGATTATTTAAATGGGTCTGTACAAATAGCGAGTGGTGATACAAGAAAGATAATGATTATTGCATGAAAACGATTTTCAACGTGCTATCGGTGCTATCGTATTTTATATTAAGTGCAAGAACATCATTGAGAATTAGAATGAATCGGGAATGTAACATACAAAATATGCTAATTAGTAGGCGAGTTCTAAATTTCTTTTTTCCTTCGCTCTTTGTAAATGCAGCCAAGCGACAAGAGAAAAGTAAGTTGAGACATGTGACATTGATGTCATTTGTAGATTATTTTAGTACATGGTGATTTCTTTAGTCAGTATTTAATTTCCAGTTTCCAGTTGATATTAAATTTATAATTTTATTTTTATTGGTAGTAGTCACTTTCCATGCTCACACTTTGTGGTCTTAGCAAAATGAGCGTGCATACATAATTTCTGTAGTAATCCTTGTTAGCTTATTATGTTTTAATATGTACATGTATATAATTCCTACACGTGTGGCATATAGTATAGCATCCTGTAATATCACTTGTACTTCCGCTATTTGACCCATTGGAACAATTTCTGTAACACAAAAAAGCATGTAAACAAAACAAATAAAACCTGTAAAACACATTCTGGGCTGGATAATGTGAAGAGCACCTCCCTTTATCCTAAACATTAATGCCTGGTACCCCAGTTTACCTGCATAGTGTGCAATATTTCAGTGTATGAAGTAAAAACAAATTCGTATTTCAGTGACTTTGAATTAAATAAAATAATTATGAAGTGCAACATGAAAACAAATTGAAAGAATATCAGGATAGTTGAAATGGGATTTTAAGGTCAATTTATAGACACAAAATTTCAATTAAACTTTTATTTTCCACAACAGATGATGCAGAACATGAAGCACTATTGACGTCAGATTGGGCTGCACATGTGACACATCTACATGCTGATTCAGACCTGGGATTTTCACAAGAATATGAGGTAATGATAATTTGTTCATGGAATGTGCTTGAGTTGTTTTTCTGCAAATTTGTAATTTAACAAATACCAATTACAGCGAGTGCACTAATAACAATCTGAGGAATTTATTCGTTCACAGGAAATTAACCGAGGAACGAGGCCAGATCTGACAGCGGTACACTCTACTGACCCTGAAAATAAACACAAAAATAGATACATCAATATATTAGCCTGTGAGTAGATACTGTGATATAGGTACATGAATCAGTACAGTACACAACAACATGTGCTCTCTTTGAGCGATACTGACAGATGTTAACATGTTAATTTAGATATTAACATGTTAAGTAGAGTAATAGAGGTGTCCTTGTAGAGAGGGGCAACTGCAATTTAAATACATGAGTAAATGTACTGTTTTAAAATTATAGTTAACGACATGACTATTACGATATCAATTTTAACTATTTTATTTTTACAGATGATCACAGTAGAGTTATTCTGAAACAGTTACCAGGGAAACCCAGACAGACCGATTATATTAATGCCAACTATGTTGATGTAAGTAAAATAGAATTTTTTTCAAAGTGACGGATTTTGACTTCATAGGGCTTTCTACTTTTGATTCATTCTTGTTACGATTGATGTAATATATATTGCAGGGCTACCACAAACCCAGAGCTTATGTAGCATCACAGGGACCCCTTCCAGGAACATTTGCAGAATTTTGGCGCATGGTTTGGGAGTTAAACTCATCAATTATCTGTATGATTACAAATCTGCAAGAGAAAGGCCGAGTAAGTACCATGGAAAATAAAATTGTTTGGGTTTTTTTTCGAGGTAATGTTGATTATTAAATAACGAATGGAATAAAATATCCAAGGCTTAAATATGTTGAGGCAACTTGGAGACAACACGTCTTGTAGAAAGATTTCATAAATAAAGAAAACTTGTAAATGTTTTAATCGCCTTTACTTCACAGCGGAAATGTGACCAGTATTGGCCCAATGAGGGTGAAACACAGTATGGTCAGCTGACGGTCAAACAGCTTAACATGTACAGAATGGCACATTACACAATACGAGTCTTCACATTAAAATGTCAGAAGACTAAAAAGGTAAGTATTACTTGTACAATATTTTCATACAGCGTTTTATGATTGGAGGGTATTTTTGGTACATGTGAAAAGACTTTGTTGCACAGTTCTTTGTTGAAGTGTTCTTTTGCAGTCTTTGGGTGGGTGCATGTAAACTTTTCATTTTGCATGATACCTCGGGTTGTAAATTTCTGTGGTATTTCTTTAGACCTTTACGAGACGTGGACCTACGATAATGTTTTTATTGGCTCATTTGGTATAATTGCCAAAGAGCCTATAGAATCATGAATTGTCCGTCGTTGTTGTCGTTGTCGTCATTGTCGTCATCGTCGTTGTCTGTGCACAGCTGCCCTGAGGACACTATTGATCATAGAGACTTCATATTTTACACACATATGCACCTATATCCTATCTCCGTGCCCAGCAAAAAATTATGTTGCTATGACCATCATTCTAAAATTGGCAGCCATATTTGTATTTTTCTTTGAACCTTTCTCCTGGACATGCAATTGATGATACAAACTTCACATTTGGCAGCCTTATACATGTATATACCATCTTTAATTTCTGCAAATATAATAGTGATGCCACCTATATTTGCAGTTTGGCAGCCATATTTGTGATTTTTCATGGGTCACTTATTTGGGATTTGAACTTAGACACTTTATTTGTATCCATGTGATATTTTGTAACCTATATGTTGTCTTAGTTTATGAAATTGCCAAATGAGCTCAGGTCCATCTGGACCTATTTTTTTCTTGTTTGAGCTAGATAAAACAACTAACAAAAATTAACACTAACACACTTTTTCAGGAAATGAAAGAAAATGTTGATGAGAAACCAAAACGAAAGCTTCCAGATCCTGAAAAGTTTGTGAAGAGATCTTCACCACAACCTCCACAAAGCACTAGTTTAGGTGCACGAGATTCACCGGAAAATGGAACTCCTTTTACAGAGCCTACCACACCCACAGGGAACACAATGCCTCCAATACAACCTTCTGGTGCAAATCCAACCCCTACATCAAGGTAATAATGTAATAGAATGTAATTCTAATGTGTGGTCCACACCTTAACTTTCTGAGCAGGGCTTTATTATTGTGACAAATATATATGCTAGTGTGTTTATCTTTTTATGAACATGTAGTCTGATGTTGAACGATACATTGTTCGAGGCATAATATTTCTTTTCGCATAGCCATTTGGCTATTTGTGAAAAAAATAATTAAATTAAGTTCCAAAATGCAGCCTGTTTAGTACTAAAAGTGTGGACTCAACATCATATGCTAGTCAATGGCAAATCGTTTCTTGACTTGATCTGTATTTGTGCTGTAGATTGACGTGTTGATTTAATGTCCGAGTAATTCCTTTCACGGTTAAAACTTCTAATGAAAACAGTGAAAACATGCATGTACTACTTTAAACCTTGTAATTAGCCCATATTATTGTCTTTGTTTTCGGTAAATGCAGTATCGCAGGAAATTATGCATTTACCCCGGTCAACTTGTCTGTTACCAATAAATTGGATAATTGGTCGGGTTCTATGACATACAGGTATGTTGTGTGCTCACAGGGTGTGGTTATTCCAAGATGTACATAAACACATGCGCAAGAGTGTGTGCTGAGTGTATTTTCACCGTAGAACCTGGCTCCAGCTGAAAGCTCATATGTCTGTACTATCCGCACAACACTATGTACATCATACACGTTCAAGGAAAATATTGAGAAAGAACAAGTGCATAAATAAAATGCACCAAACATAGCTGCTGAATAAACTTGACGATGTTTAAACACTGATCACACAGTGGTGAATGCGTTTCACCTTGTCTACACATATTTTCCACAAGGGCTTGAAGTGCACATGGTTGGGAGCTGGATTGTAATCTTTTAAGGGCACCTGGAAAGCAATGTGTATAATATCAAGGGTCAATCTGACCTAGTTCACCAGGTTGAAGGCACAGGCAGCACACTTTGGGATTCACTTTCATGATGTCTACACCTATCCACTTTAATATTTGTAAAAAAAAATAAATTTAGAAGTGTATTTCTTCAACGGTAGATTACGGTCTATTACGGTGCCTGTAAGTTGATTCTCCTAAAAGTTGATTACTTCGTACTTGTTCACGTGTTAATTCTAATGCCCTTTTTTAATTTCAGAGCCAATGAAAAGACCAAAAAGCCAAATCCCAGCTTTTTGAAGAAGGGGGTAGCACCAAACCATCACAGTACTACTTTGAGTCCACAACCTGTTCTACACACAGAGAGAACTTCATTGCATGAGAAAGGTACACACTTGGACAAGACCAAGAAAAAAGTGCACAAAGATGAAGGGAAGAAACTCGGTCCTGTACTCAGTCTACCCGAAGTCAAAGGAGCAGAAGGTATGTAATTCGAAGTGACATTATCAAATGCAAATCAAATCTGGATCTTAGAATTCTTTATTGTAGTGTCTTTAACCAATGTGATGTGATGGGTGTGAGTATGTAGACATTGCTTTTGCTAATTGATCTCTTCAGTGAGTCTGCACCTATTCGAAGTTTGCACACTATGCTTAGCACTGCATTTTACCATTTGTGTTTTGTTCTTAACCTTACACCTTTCTGCCAGTGGCATTACTTTCATTCACCTTTTCACCCTTATTATTACCCTTTTATGCTTCATTCTTCTCTCTTTTCCTATCTCATGTTTGAAAGGTATGTTTCAAGTGAGGCTTGGTAAAGACATACGCACAAAGAAATCTTTTAAAGGACTTAATTTTAATAATGCGAATAAAAGTCAGCGGCCCGGCGCAGCACGTTCCTATTGGATCAGAGATAATAGCGTTTACAACCAAGAAGAAGACGGAAGTGAGGCAGACTCGGACAGCCAATCAGATGGTGAAAAACCCATCACCAAGGAAACACTGCTGGAGGGCTCACGTCGCGGTTTTATCAGGAGTAATGACATCATGATCACGTGGGAGACACTAGATTCTGATTATCTCAGAGTGGACCTTTTCAACAGAATGCCTAAATATGAGGCTTCCAAAAAAGCGCGATTGCCTGAAATATTGAGACCTCAGCCTGGCAATTATACCAAGCAAGTCCAACCAGCAAAAGAAAACAGCAATGAGCCCCTTCCACCAGTTAACACGAAAACCAATGTTTTACATCTCAGTCCTAGTAACTCCAGCATTGATATACAGTTCAATCAAGATTTGTCGTCAAAACGGGCGTACGACTCCGGATGCGTGCCATATACAACAAGAGACTCAATATCCAAGTTGCGGAACATGCTTGCTCGAACTCCAGCTGAAGAATACTTTAAACGGTTGAAACGACAGATTGATAGAAAAGATGCTTACAATTTACGGAAAAAGAAATCCAATACTGATTCTCGACACCTACAGCAATCAATTACAATGTTGAATAAATACAAGGAAACTGTGTATGGTAGCAAATTACCAGATGGTGTGAAGCTACCCAGTATTGTTGTCAAACAGTCTGCGCAAAACCGAAAGCACACAGCTAATCAACGTCAACTTGATCAGGACAGTCCCTACCAGTACAGCACAACTAGATACAAGAGAAAGATGGGGAAATGGTTCTGTATCAAATGTGATCGGCCGAATTGTCGGTGCATAAGTTTGCCGTCACACATCCGAGATGTTGGGAGATTCCGCCGCCAACAGGAGAAGACACAACAGAATAAAGGAGGAGTGTTCAGAAAAAGATAATCACTGCATGCGTATCTGTTCCTAGTGCAGTCTACGATGGTGTCAGTTTCAATTTGCTGGTGTGCCTGTCATATCTTATGCTACTGCTAGATACCAACAATGGAGATTCACACGACTCAACAGTGACAAGGAATTGCATGACTCTGGTGTTGTTAGGGGGATGGAAGGGATGGGAATAATTATACGTGGTCGACATTCTGCTTCTATAATAGGGATTCCTTCATCTTACTTTTCTGTGGGGAGGGGGGCCTAAAAATATTCTGTATTTGGGAAATAAATAGGATCACGCCCCCCAACTATAAAAGTACTACATCGGTAAGTAAATTGCTTTGCTTTTACATGTCTGCTCTCCCTAATCTGCTTGTTTGATATTTTTCTTTGCATTGTGTACACCTTGTTATTAAATATGAGTTTTGCAATATTGGACATTAATTGTGTAAATATGCAGCCAGAAGCTTTCTGTAATATTTTCTCAACATTAATTGAGCTTGCAACAATAGGTTGGATTCATTTAATTGTAGCACATCCAAGTCGAACAAAAGACAAGAAACAGAAGAACAATTTAGTGGCAACGATACCACATATAACTAACATAGATCCCTTCCAAGAAAATCAGGTAATGTCAAATGTTATATTAATTATTATGTCTAAATACGTACGAAACAGTTTCTGCACTTTTTAACAGGTTTCTGCATTTGTATCATTAAAAATAACAAGGGCGAATAACATGTTTAAGTAAAGATTTCAGGATGGCTACCAACAAAGATTCCTTTTGATGAAATAGAGACATAAATTAGCAGTCAAAAATTAATTCCATTAGTTCCAAGACACCGGAAGTCTTAATCGGAATGTTTTAAATGTTTGGATTTATTTCTGTAGAATGCAAACACATCGGACAAAGACTCGAACTTTCCACAAGTATGACGTCATTGACGTGACGTTATCTTCGATCTTCTACAGATCACTGTCAGTTGTGACGTCAAATACGTCGCTATTTCAAGTTCTCAGCAAGCACACCACAAATTTAAACATTAGTATTACGTCATCGAAGGGTGACGTCACGTTAGCTCGTCAGAAGTTATGACGCCAGTGGTTTGTATAGACGCTGGAGATACACCGTCTCGGCACCCCCAGGAAAAGCAACAAAAAGGAATTCGGATACACTGAATGAAGAGAAGTGCAAGATTTAAACATTTACGAATTCAGTGAGCCGTAATTCTCTTTGATTTTGACGGAACATACACGATGCATGCATGCATTACTGTGTCAGGAAAAGTTGTAAATACCATTACCAGTCGACCTACCCCAGCACCTTCAAATAAATGCTCAAATACAAAATGCCTGACTGAGATGAACCTGCTACAGGACTTTTCAACGGATACCCACTTGAACAAGCACGCCAGCTTTATGAACTGTGTGTCTTCAAATAGTTACACATTTTCCTGGTAATTTATGTTTCACTTGAGAGGGCATCCCAATCAATGTAAACTTAAGGTGACCTTGCTCAAGAAATATTCTGCTATCCACGAAAAAGAATTTGGTTACAATATTTACAGATTATTTAATTAATGGTTACATGTCCAATAATTTTGTTAATATTTAGTGACAATTCTTAAACAAGTGATGAGTATTTTCTGTGATACATGAGCTTTTATCTTAATGTACTTTACCTGTGATAATTTATACATAAGTAGTGGGGAATATGCAAAATGTTTAATTATATAATTTCTCAAACTTATGTACAATACATGAATGCAAAATCCGTACAAGGGCTGAACTTCCATGTTATATTCAGTATTTTCTATGGGCAAAAAAGTGGCTCAAAAAGCTGTAGTATTATATCCGTGCAAAATGTATGCATATTTTCAAGGTCAACAACTTTTCTTGTGTAGAAATAACATTTATACAAAGCTTTTAAGATTTAAGAAAAACTTTAATATTGGGTATTTTTTGCCCGGCCAATAGTATTAAGAATTTAATTCAACTTCCGCTCCAAGATAAATGTTGTGCTAACTGTAAACTGTATTGCATGTACCAACACCAAAATACATCTTGAAATTAATAGGCACAACTATTTTCTGTAGCTCTGTTCAGCAAACCATCAAGCTTAAACGCATTTATGTGTGACAAAAACGTCCAATTTTACATTTTAAAATCAGACATTTAAGCCTGTGGGCCAAGATTTATTGGTTTGCAGAACCACATTGTTACAGCAAGGATTGCAAAATGCAAGAATAGTTATTGAGAAATAGACAATATTGTTCATGGATTAAAACACAGGCAAATATAATCAATGTGCTACCTCTCAATTCTTTAAATGCCAATTCCTGTAACGTGTCTGTACACCAGGGTCCAAATGTATTACAATTGTAAGAAATATATGCTCTATCTTTTTGTGAGATTTAACACTGAATAAGGTGTGCTTGTATCTTTTAGAAACACTTATATTTATCATACACATCTACTGTGCCAAGCGGCCTCTATTCCATTCAAAAAAATTGCAACGTTACACTATGAAAGTTACATAAACCGTAAAAAGATGGATTATGGATACATTGTCTAGTGGACTTTGATATAAAATATCGTCCTTCTAGAACATTTGTAGTAAACCGTATTACTTAGAATACAGGTTTTGCTCTTCTTGTGATTCACTTTTACAGTACAATCGTGTTTAGCCACCATCTTCAAATCGAATTGAAGTGTGACAGTTTTCTCCTTCTCCTTCGCAGTATATTTATTGCAATGATAATCAGCACAAGAATAAGTTGCACACGTGTTCATATAATGTGCAGTATAGATTAGGTGTATGTGGACATGTACTTAGTACATTTACATTCTGTAAAACTTTCCGAGGTTATGTCGAAGTACTCAAAAAAAAATTACAGATATACATGTACCTCGAAACAGTATACCGCACAAAAACGTTTTGCCTATCCAACGTTTAACGCAATATGTAATATACAGGTCATCCCACTTAGGTCGAACCCCGAGGAGAAGTTCCAAATAGTTTGAGCTAAGCAGAATTTCGAGGCAAAAGTAATACGTAACCTACTGGAGACATTTTAAAAGGTTTGAGCCAAGCAGAAGTTCAAGTTATCCGTATTTGAGCTGAGTGGAATGACCTGTGTCATACTTTCATTTACAAATCACCCAACAAGTGTTAAAAGCTTTTTATGATAATGTGTATTTTTATGTTTATTTAAGATGCATATTGTACACTCGTGTATGATGAAATTTTAATTTTGTTGGAAATAAAAGTGAAGAATTAATATGTACTTTCTTAGTTTGAGTTTTAATTTTGGTGTGATCGCCATGCAAACATACTTGGCAGTTTAAGAAGACAAATAAGTACAAAAAACCCCCCAAAAAACAACCAAATACGAACACCTTTTCTTATGAATACTTTAACGAAAAAATATTTTATTATACAGGAATATACATAATTTTACACAAAATATAATCATGTATAACGGATAACATGGGTAGCACTGGAGTGTCTCCTTGTAGTAGCGCACATACTAAACAGAACTTTTTTCCAGATACATTATTCACAGATAAGATTTATCCGACTGATCATTGAAATGTGTTGGACAAACAGCAACAAATAAAAAAAATTGTGTTGGAGAAACATTAACAAGTAACGTACCGTATTTATTCGAATTTAAGCACCTTCTCGAATAGCAGCACCCCTGTGTTTGTGCAGGGGAATAGTTAACAAAAGTAATGCCAATCTGGGCATTTATTGACAGTTACACTTTGTCATATGCTTTCAATATCTTGTGTGAAAACTTACGGGTGACAAATGACTCAAAATGTTTAATTCATGTGCAGAATTGGTCATTTGATTTCTTGAAAAGAGGCACCTCCTCAAAATTTGTTCTCAGCACCAGGCGATTCTATTCGAATAAATACGGTATTACATTGTGCTTGGAAATTGTCATGCAGAAACAAATACGGTAACGGCAAAATATATGTATACATCTTTAGAATTTCTTCACGGATCTTTAAACGATTATCTTATTTTGGTCATCTTACCTAAATGACCACAGATGCCTTCCACACATTGCCAGATTACAAATATTGTTTAATATTTGGAAGAAGTAATTCTGAAAAAGTAAATTTTTGTAAAGTACATTCACCTCGTTGGTTAATTTATAAAGTGAAAACGCCACGTAGAAAAAAGGGGTGACCTCGATTCCATAAGTGCACAATTTTCTTAACAAAGGTTCTAACATGATTTACAAAATAACAACAATGAAAAGCAATAACTAACGAATCATCTTTTCCAAAATATTTCAAACGAAACATACAAGTTGATTGCTTTGATTTATACCCACGCATTATTGACTTAAATTGCCAATTAAGTTAACGACTGATTACTGACAAAATTGTTAAAATTTCGCCCAATTATGCATTTTGTTTAAATCTTGAATAACAAAGAATATGTACAAAGGCACCACAAGGTAAACACAGTTTTACCTTCACAAATCAAGTGACAATTTTTAACACAGTGGGAAAGGGTGAAGTTATAACATGTGAAATAAAAATCAAACCAAGACAACAAAATAACCAACGTGAAAGATACACTGCGTATTTGGCGAAATTGGGGCTGGTGTCTTAGAAAGATGTATATACCCTTGTTTATAAAATACAGTAAAATCTGCATTGGGCGCACTCCCCATTTTTCATAAGAAAAAGTACATGGATGACAATAGGTTCGCCCAATGAAGTACAAAATACTAACTAAAAATCAATTTGATGATTGGAAATTAGTACGTGGATGACAGTACTTTGCCCAATGGCTATTACGCCCAATGCAGTTTTTACTGCATTTCTGATAAATTGCAGTCCACGAATCTGCATACATCTAAGAGACACCAGAGTCTCAGCTGTGATTTGCTGCAGATGAACTTACTGAAATACGGTCAGATGGGGTCTGTCTTCATCTCGGCACGGGCCCCAATTACGACACTTACACACACCAGTTTGACTGCTTAGGTTCTCTGGCAGTGTAGCCAAAATACTTTGAACTCACCAATAACGATTTGTACACTACAGTTTAAAGACAAATTAACGAGTAATGTACGATACCATAAATCTTATAAGTCACTCAATTTCAGAAGTTCGTCCCGGTTAAAAAAGGGCACACATAACATAAAAATGTTTCATAAAAAGGAAACGTACAGTGTTAAATACGGCATATCTTCCAATTAACAAAGTCATCTTTTTGTGTTAAATGGTTGCATGCTAATTGAAAATTTGGTCACAATAGAAGAAATGTAATGTTAGAAAAGTTGACAATAATATTTGGCAAACAACAATCACTCCACCAGGTTTGATTAGGTACAATATTTTTGCGAGGTCTTCAGATAACATGCGTGTACAATACAATGTACAAAATTTAGTCCTGGTTAATTAGAAGAAATACGGTAGGACGGGATATATAAACGGATGCTGGGTAGTGGTTCACATGATATTTGGTTTCGAACGGTTGGAACTATCTTCCCCTCTTCCTGTATTCTGTTACAGTAAAACCTGTTTTGAGCGGCAACGTTTTTACGGCAATGTCACTGTAAAATTAATCTTTATTATTCATGTTTATTTTCACCTGTTTTGTATGGCATCTTAGCCCTGCAAAAAAGGTATCGCTCACAAGAGGTTCTAATGTATTTTCTTATTCCCTTTCACGCTATTGGGATAACGGAATGAAAAGCGCAGTAAAGCCGTACAGCAAATACATTTTATGTGTAATAACGAACTGCTTTTTCCAAAATATTCTGGAATTGAACGATCTTGAAGGTAAATGAATACTTAAACATTGTTAGTAAGTAAACTTAGCACCGTTATAATCAATCAAATACATAAAGTACTCTTCATTAAATTACTTAATATGACAATATCAATTTAAGTGCATGATTTAAACACCAATTCACATCGCGAATTGACATTTCGTGAAAGCATTATTTCTTGTGAGCGTTGACCTTAGAAAAGATCATTTACATATCACAAAAATTTCGTTTACTGTTTCAGGCTAATCTAAACAATTTTTTAACTTAATCATGAGATTTAAAGTAATTTTGTACCCTACAAATTCAGCCATTTATTTTGAACTCCGTACCCTGTGAATTTCAGTTTAATATAAGCACCAAAAGGCTAATTATCTGAGGTTTTTGATTTCTTGTAATTTCAGTCAAATTTATTAGTGAATGTAAGGCCTTTTTAAAAATGATTTGGATTACATTGCTCCAACAAGATTTTCAAAGCGCAGCGATCGAAAGAAAAAACTGAACTTGACTCCAAAAAACCAAACTGATCATAAGCATAAATAAAATTATTTTTAAACTTTCCAACCGGTTTCGAATTATGTGTCTTCGTCAGGGAGTTGTTGCTAGGGCAAAAAGGGGCTAGTTTTATAACAAAATGTGGTACACAGAGCTAGTTAATAGTTTCTATTTTTTTTGAAAAAATTAAATAGTTCTCTGGGGGATTAAGTCCCCCAATCTATAAGTCACAAAATCTCAGTTCTTCGAGTATGGTGTCATCTGTGGTTCCTGTACTGTCTATTACTCTCCAGTGTATACCATACTCATAGAACTGAGATTTTGTGACTTATAGATTGGGGGACTTAATCCCCCAGAGAACTATTTAATTTTTTCAAAAAATAGAAACTATTAACTAGCTCCATGTACCACATTTTGTTATAAAACTAGACCCTTTTTGCCCTAGCAACAACTCCCTGAAGAAGACACATAAGTCGAAACCGGTTGGAAAGTTTGAAGCCAATAATAAACAGAATTATAAACTATTCCCAGTGTTTGGTGCCTTTATAGACTAAAATTATTTTTTTGATCGACTTCCAATGGATTGACTTTTGATGGCTCTGACGCAACCTTATTTAGCACACAATGTGTTTCCTCTGTCATAAGTTTTTTTTCTTTGGAAATCCCGATTTCAAAGTGCAGCAGACAATGTATATCCAAACAATTAAATACAAAAAAGCCTAACAGGCGATACTAATACATGATAAGCTATTAGGAAGCAGTCAATTTCGTTATTACAGACATGTTGCACAAACAAAGGCGACATTACAACATTGTTTCTAATATCCTTGCAAACATGGCAGCAACGTCAGTGCGAACTTTGATTATCTGTATTTGTAATATATTTATATTCAACTATATATCATACGACTTCTGCACACCATACAAAAATGTACATAGTACATACATGTAGATACAAACATTGAAACGGTTATCTGCACGTTGTGTATGCTAACCGGAACACTAAAGGCAGTGTGGCAAGAAAGGAAAGCTGTAAAATTCGGAACTTTCTTCTACTAGGTTTAATAAAATATTTCAACTGCAAAACTTGGCTCTAATTGTCTATCAAATGAAATTCGTAAAGACTATGTGGTCTTTCGATTGAAAAACTCGCATCAACTGATCGCACATTCCACCTTGATGTGCTTAAAAGTACAGTAGAATCTGTATTGGGCGAACTACCCATTATTTTATTCATGGAAAGAAGTACGTGGATGACAGTAGGTTCGCCCAATGGCGTACAAAATACTAAACAAAAATAGGTCCATCTGGACCTGAGCTCATTTGGCATTATCATATCACAATATTACATGGATACAAAGATCAAATCCCAACTAAGTGACCCA
>JBCAUI010051111.1:0-37030 GCA_038406195.1 Haplosyllis anthogorgicola | reverse complement strand
CGGAGAGTAACATGAGCAGATTTGGAAACATGGGGGGAGCATTCGATAGACACGCGGCCGCACGGCTGTTTCATTTCTATTGCATTCGTGCATTTCAATTGGCCTTACAGCTCAGGAAAGGTGAAAGGGAGGAAAATCGCCTGTGTAATTGAAGGGAACAAAAGCTCAGCGTGAAATTTTATTGGTAAAAATCTAATAGAAATGTTATGTTGTCTTTTCCATCTGTTCCTGTGCATATGGACCACTCTTGAATAGTGCATTTTCATTTCCGTGTCTTCTTATTACTCCTGTGTGTGCAACGCTGCCACCATGTGATGAACTCATGAGATTCCCACTCTTATCATTTTGGGAACGTTTAAGAGTTCTTTAAGACCGATGAATTTTCACGCTTTGCTTTTCTGCGCATGACTGTGTGCATGACTATTATTCCACGACTAATAGGAATCTGCATTCTCTGTACATTTTTACAGACCAGACTAGAATTTTTTCAAACTGAATTGTCAGACAACTTAGAGCACAGAGAAAAAATTATGTACTCAGATGTCAGTCGCCGTCCTGTCATTTCAGCGCACTCTATCGAGGTTTTTACTAAATCAGTTTTTACCTTATTAGCCTAATTCACCTAATTGAATATGTCTGGTTTAAAAATAAATTTTAGTAATTATACCAAAAATAGTAAAACTAAAAGTTGTAAGATTACTATCTTTGTAGAATTTGTACTTATTTTAGTAAGAACTCTGAAAAACTACAATGGGTAAAATTACTAAAATTTGAATGTTTACTATTAATTGAAACTATGCTGTCTATAAAATTAGGTCAATTAGGCTAATTAGGCAAGCAAAATTGAATTATTAAAACCTCGTATGAATGTTGTACACTCCATTTTCGCAGAATGGAGAATCATACCGTGTTTTTCATTTAGACACAAACGCAGTGTGAATTTGCATTATTCCCAAACAGTGCCAACTTCATTAGATAGCTCTTAATTTGGCGAAGATCAGGACAATGGAGGTTTTTCCTAATTAATTTCGTTTACATAATCTAATAGATTTTTCAGACATGCCAATTGACCTACATTATTAAATTTCAATTGCAATCAAATCTAAATTTAAGCCGATCAGTAATTTCACTAAAGTCCAACAAATCTGGAATTCAGTATTCATACCAAAATCTCTTCTTAAGAAATGTTCAAAAAAATAATGTGGACCATTTTCAGCATGCAGACTGACGAACATAGCAGATCAAGAAACCATCGTAGAGCTCTTATCAAAAGTTTACTATTAGCTTAACATTACCTCAGCATGAAATTCAATTGTTGAGGGCCTTAAACTTTTTCTAGTAATTTCATGATCTGGGCTTTGTATAAAAATATTTTAAAAATTAAAAAAAAAAGCAGAAAATGGTTATAATCAGACAGTTCATATGTCTGGAAAGGCAAATTTGGTAATTAAGGTAGATTTGGTGGCGAGTGAACTAAGAAGAACTTAGACTTCTGTGTTGTTATTCACTCAGTACATGTTAAATGCATTTCTTAGACAATGTAAACTAATTAGAAAATTAAATAGAAAATTGGCAGAAATGACGTTTGTTTCAAAACCAATAATATGATAATAACATGCACGTATTTATGGTGACAACTTAAGAATTGATCATGTTGTTTTCACTCATCAGCAAAACCGTTTGGAAAAACCTCGACTGTTTTGCTTTATTTTATTGTATTCAATTGGAATAAACAAAGAATTCGATGTGACTTGAATCCTCTGACAATTTGTTCTTTATCTTTTCATCTCGCATTATTTCCGCGCATTGTCCTTTGCAAGTTGTTTTTTAGCTTCAATTTCGCACCTAGTGAACTAAGTGCTTATTATGTTGATGATTCAATCACTGTTAATTACCAGTTGTTCACTGTACAATTTCTATTCGCCTTGTAGCCAGCTCAATTTGATCTGCAGATAACATGTTACGAAAGAATAAAGGTAGCATTTTCTCTCTTGTCTCCAAGGTTACATAGCATTACATTAATTATGAACCTTTTAATATTTTTTCTCATGTCACAATCCCAAGAGAGCCAGCTTTTGCCAACACAGTGTGTTTAATTAGTCGCTAGATTGATTAAATGAGTAATTAAATGCGTGTATGATGGAAAAAATACCATTGGCAAAGTTATTCCGCAAGCTATTTGTGCCTTTTAATTACGTTGGCTTACTTATCTTTGCCTGAATTTTCAAGCGTATTAAGTATTGTGATGCCATTAAATATTTAGGAATTAGGCTAAGAAACCAAAGATTATAGGAACCTCGTCCATGCAATCAGCAAAAAACATGCACAACTTCTTTGATTAAAAAGAAAAGTATAATTACGGAGCTCTAATTATCAAGGAGAGTTTTTCATCCCCTTAGCTCTGCTTGTTTGCCCACAGTACTCGAGTGCTTGGAGCCAACAAAGAATAGGTTATTTTTATCCTTTGTAGTTTATAGCCATAGGAAAATTTAATAGAACTTAAGTATAATTACACATGCTACTTCTTTCAGTTATTTCACTTCCGTTTTGTTTTCATGAAGGATTGATAAAAGTGAAAAGAGACAAAAGACAACTACTACAACTGTTTACTTTTTATGTATATTTTTTGGGTATTTTATTAGGAGCAAAAGCAATCTACATGTATATACTCTGTATGAAAATTCTTTCAATTGTAATAAAACAATACATACCAAAATAATAAGATAAAATAGTAAAATAGATCCTTTGTTTTCTAAGAGACTGGATTTTTACACGTGGTAAGATACATATAACTGAGTAGCAACTTTAAAAGAAGAGTAGCTGATTGAGTCTTATTTTGAGCCAGTGAGGATAAAAATTATATGGAAAATATGGAGAATAGTCCCCGACCCCTCTAATTATATTAGCCATGTCCTTATTAACTTTGATTCTTAGAAATGGGACATCTGAAAAGAAGAGGAATAAGGGACTAGTACTTATACATGCCAGTAATGTCACTATGTCATTAGTGACCACAGAAAATTTGCTGCTTATGAGTCACAAATAATAAGTGAATCTTCCGCATTTGGCAGCCACCATTGCTACACATAGCACCCTGATTTAATGCTGTTAAATTATGCAGGCTGGCAGGGGGCGGGTAGGGTCTCTTGTATCTGTTATGGACCAAGGCCTTTCCGCCCTCCAGCTTCCTCTAAATTTCTATTGATCTCCAATTTGTGGCTCATTGCAGTCTTTTCAAAATCATATTTCCAGCTCATCCATAAGCCACTGAAGTTTTCGGGGGCCTTTTGTTCAAGTGCAACAATTTCAAAATGGCCACTTCTAACGAACGGAGGTCATTACATTGACGCTTCTCAATGGCGTTAATTTGGGAGACTAATCACTGTTGTCATACAGGAGCATGAATATCGACAAAATGCTGAATGGCGGTGAAGAAATAATATTGTCAGCATTATCAGAGGCGTTATGTCTGATCAATATTTGTGGGATATGCTTAGTAAGGGCATTGGAGGCAACTGGCGCAGTTCGACCCTTTTGCTCTATTGGCTTTCAATTTGCTCTATTTCTGTATGTAGACTATTCTTAAACAAGAAGAACCCGTGACACTCGGGGACAAAATAAGACTCTCAACCATTCTCTCTTTTTCACAACATAGGACTTCTTCGCGCTACTTTCTTTTTAAAATCAGTCAGAAAGCAACAATTGACCACCTTGTGAAAAATGTGTGTACAATTTCATACTTTTTTTTCCAGTTTTAAATGCCTTACATTTTGTTTAGTTTTCTGTAAATACACATATAATGGTATGTATGACCACCAATTCATCCTTTTCATTCACTTCGGAGTGTCTCAGAAATAATATAAACCAATCAAAATGTCTTGTTCCATCTCAGCTAGTGCCACAGACGCAACAAAAGAGAAAAGTAACTGATAATCACAAGTACGTAAGTTTGATCAAAGAAGTATGGCATTGTTTTCTTAAAAAATACATTTAGCTAATTGTTTACTTTTTAACTTTTTAATATAATTCTCTACAGTCAGTCAGGTTTTTTTTCTACTTGTCGAAGAAACAGACACACGCACATTGTATAGTACACTAAAAATGACATGCTCACAGTTTTCAACGGCACATTTAAAATTCAGAGTAAATCGTGGGTCATTTATACCAGGACAACCATTATTCAATATATATATTAACATACACATTTATCAATAAATAATATAATGAACAAGTGTTAGTTTTACTATTGTAATTATCTATGTATTGGTAGTCGTTAAAATCTATGAAGCTCTCCAAAAGTGATTTTATAGCCTTCCATTATTCTATGAAGTACCCTATATTAATTAATACATTGTGGTGAGCAATTTAATTGTTAATATCTAGGGTACGTACGAAAAAGTCTTCTCCCCTTAGTAAACATAACTTTTAGTAACTCTTGTAGTTTAATGCCGCACAGAAATTATAAGCTAAGCTTTTGAAGCTCTTTAAATTTGTACACAAATTATGAAAAAACAGTGTCTTTCTTGTGAGCTTTTAGCACTTTTTAACCCTATATTGCTATGGACCCAATAACATTAATAAGGAGGAAAAAATCAGCATTAAAATTGTCAGCTTTTATGCACTTTCAATGCACCAATAAACCTTCTTACTTTTCGATCATAAAAAGTACCACGAAGTGGACATATAGCAAGTCATATGACATCACTGACTAACGCATTTTCTAGAAAAATTATTGCTTTGCAATAATGCTACACATTACAAAACAATTAGCTAAACAAACCCACTTAGTTGTTTTTATCAATGTAAAGCATTAAATTGTTGTCACTTTTCATCATATACATGAGAGAACATTTTTCCTACATAAAAACATCAGTTAAAATTCTTTTGCAAATTTATTTTAAGTTTTATTTTTATCTGTACAGTCATTTAATAAAAACTAACATTTAAATTGGAGGGGGACTACTATACTATAACACTGGTACTCAATTTAACAACTGTTTCACAATCAATTCATACAGGATTTCATACATTGGTTTCTGTAAGTAATCAGAACAAAGAAAACAAGCACATTTTGGCAACAAAGAAAATTTTCACCATTTTGGGCAACAAAGATGTATTCTCACAATTTCAAGAGAAAAAAACAAGTACACTCAACACAGTGTATATATAGTAAGGGATCGGTAACAAATTATAAAATATCCAGAGACAATTCACTAACAATAAACTGATGTCTTTACGACTGCAAATTATTTTTGACTTGGAAGTCAAAAATCACTAACTGATCATAAGTAACAATTATCATATTAACAAAGCACAAGGCGTTATTATAGCGAGCTACCCATTTAGTCATAGTTACACGACACAAACACACGCTAGGTGGTGCTCAAGATGCTTTCGTACGAATAAAAAGTTTTTTTTTTAAAAAAAGAGAAGAGGTAGAAACCCAAGAAAAGCCAAACTGTCGGAACCATTTTGCCCTGAATTAATTATTGACAAAAATGGGTACCATTTCGGCTATGTGTTTTAAAGCTTGATGTCCTAAGTCAGCGCTCGTGATATAAAGAGAAATAACCCAGCAAGCACCTCCCAACAAAAAGCGTTGGTACGTAGTAGCCTTTTTGCCTATACAGCCCATGTATTAGGAATAATTGACTCCAATGTTTTGAAACATTGCAATCAAGTTTACACCCAAAGCTTTTATAAATCCAGCTCTTTCTCTCTGTCTAGCAACTAAACCAAGTTTTGAGGTATTCACAATCATCACCCATTGGTAGTTTTTGGTTTGAAGTGTGGACTTATTCTCTTTCAAAAAACATTTGACGAGATAATAATAGTTTTCATTGATAAACATTTCATTTTTACGATTAATTTATACAATTAATTAATTTACAAGTTCAATTTGCTATACGTACTAGAGTAAACAAGATGTTTTTATTCTTTTTTTACTTTTCACACAGTTTTGGATGATTAATGTAAAAGTCCAATATAAAAAATTCTATTGACTACTATTGAAAGCGATTGTAACCACACAATTAATATGCTTTGCCTACTCTATGCAGATAGATTGGGGGGAGATTTAAGCACATGTATGTACAAATATGTTAAATCCGATTCTTTAAAATACTACTCTAAACTTCTATCTAACCATACATTTGTTTTTCAAATTTTCTAAACAAATGTTTCTGCAGTGTACAGAATTAGATCCTATGAGTTTAATTAACGGGAGTTTTTAATTATTTATCATAATCAATGCAGAAAATTAAGTACATAAAATCCATCAATTTGTTTCTCAGTCAAATTACATTTGTTGGTTGTTTAGACCAATTATTATGGATACATAATAGTGGAATCAGTCACATGTAGTCTCACAAATACTATCACAAGTAAAATATAAATACCCTTGGTAAAGCAGTTATCGGTTACTGTATTATGTCAACTTTGTTCCAATCACGAAGCTTTCTTTTCCTGTCCATTTATAATTCTATCTCCCAATACTAAACTCTACACATACCTAGCCTAGACTGCACACAGTAGTATTCTTCTAAAATGGATGAGAGAAGTGAGAATGAAGTAACATTTTACATTGTTTCATGGATGAATGAGTGTTCATGGATATTTTGAGAGAAACCCTCACAAAACGAGGTATTTAATAAATGAGCTCAGTTTCTTTAATGCAGCATTGTTTTAATCTATACCTGCACTTTTATTTGTTATCTCCCAATAGCACCCCTACAAAAGGGTCTGGAATAGGAGAAACTAGTAAAACAGTAATAATTTAGCAGGAGTTGCACTAATACTGCAGTAATATTTAACCACAAAAAGTAGACACTAGCTTGATTCAACAAAGTAATATACACGGACATGTATACGTTTACAATCACTCACAAACATTATCATTAATTAATATGGCGTCATGTATTTAGTTCATCTAGTTTCTAGAATGACTAAACTACTATGAAATATATATGAATGTACAACCAGTGAATGAAAAATGAAGTTCATAAGTACATAATATTGCATTTGTCTGTAGAGTTCCTATGATTATTTATTTATGTGTATAGTCATCAGTATTTTCCATCGACACATGTAGACATATATATTTTATACATACAATGTAAATTGCCATTTACAGTGTATACCGTTTAAAACACAGATCTGATGTCATAGTTTGTACATTACATCACAAATGACACTAGTAGTCCTATTCTTTAAAATCCACATGAAAGATAAGTAATTTTGTAAGTAGAGTAGTTGGCACTGCAATTGTCTGTCTTTTTTCCTATTTTCTTCCCTTTCTTCTAACGAAGAAGAAGAAAGAAGCTAGATTCTTGAGTAAACTGTCCTAGGATATCATTATAATTAGTTCATTTTCAATCACTCTGATTTATTCGAATCGGCGGAATCCTCTTCACTGCCGAACTGGCTGCTTATGTTCGCCGCATTGTGCATGGCAACTCTCGTCTTATGTGCTTCTAATGAGCAATGTAGCTTGTACTCAGCGAGCGTCGAAACGGACTCTTGGCACACAGAGCACTGATACTGTGTCTGCTCTAGCTTGAGTCTGATGCTGTCGTCCTGTTTCTTGCCTTGGTAGCACATAGTCTGCTGGTGGTTGACGCATGCGTCCTTGCCAGGGTAAACCATGTGGCATTTTCTGCAAACGTAACCCACGTCAACTGCGCTCTCTTTCGCTAGCGCGTAGTCACTCGCAGCGACCATGCTCTTGAGATCTGACAATGTCTTACAGTCTTGTGTGTACTTGCATACCAGAGCATCCTCCATGTCCAGTTTGTTCTGAACATCGCTTATTGCGGATGGCGGGATCTGGAGGAGTGTTAGTGGAGTACCAAATGTTGTTGGGTCGTACATGAACATACTCTCTGGACCTGAGAAGAAAGATGGAATGTTAATAATACGAAATATGAGACATCTATTTGGTTGCATAGATATTTCGTTGTATGTTACGTTACATATTTAGCATTGCACATTTGCCAAAATTAAAATGTAGATGTTATAGACTGCATAATCTTACTGAACACATAATTCAGGTGTTTTTACCAGTGCTGAAGGGTGCAATATTAGGTTGTACAACATGTGCATTAAACATAAGGACAGAAGTTATATATCTGATATCAAATAAGGGGTGCTATAAATGTTAGAAAAGTTAGAAGTGCGCACCTGGCATCATGCCTGGTTGAAGGAAAGGGACTGCACCCATACCCGGGTACATACCCGCCGCCATGGGTCCAGGGAGGCCCCCTGGGTACATTATGGGTAACATGTCGGCACCTGGAGGAGTAGGCCCCATAGCACCACCCATACCAGGTGGCACCACCATGGCACCACCGTTACCCCCACCACTACTGCCCGTACCGTTCTTCCCTGCCGCCTCTGTCAGAGAACACAGCTAATTGTTAGTGCACACACCACATTGTGTAATGGTTACAAATCTGTCCTTTAAAACGTTGGTCAGAATTCTCATAGTTTATGCAAAATCATATCAATGGGGGGAAAATGTTCTTTAGAGACTTTATGTCAAGCCCAATTAGTGTAAATTTAAGGTTAAAATGTTTCTGTACATTATTTCAAATATCACTGAATATAGGAAATAAGCGGGAGTAATTGTTAAAAAGGCAGAGTTGTAAAGTAACACACAAATGTATCAATAAATAAAACTTGTACAGCTTTTAATTTGATATTATAATCCCGTGGTTAATTAATTATAAATATGGTTAATTTGTATAATACATGTAAAAGTAGTGCTTTTAGAGTCATTTGAAACTGAAATATTAATAAAATATTAGTGTGCGAAACTGAATGTTATAATCTTTGTTTGCAATTAAATAGAGGAACTATTTTCCTAAAGACAAGATAGATAAAAACCGATAATTTAAATATACATACTCGAAGGCTCTGAGTATCCGTCTTTTGAGTCGTCACTGCTCTTTGAGTCTTTATCTTTCTTATTACCTGAAAAATAAACCAAATATACATCAAGAAGTTCGATTTATGAACATGGTAAAATTAGATCTTTTACAGAGATCAACATAACCGAAAAAATCAATGCCCCCACAAGGTGGTCGCTTTATAATGGTGAAAAATAAAACAAAGTTGTTAGCAACACAAAGTGTTACAAGCCACAGCATGTCTGCTAAAGTAATTAAAAAACTAATCAATAGTTGGCCGTTCCTTATCACCAGGCTTTACCACTATACAGTGTAATGATCAAACAGTTGAGATGTAATTATCAGTCTTTACCGAAGAATTGATTCCACAAAGGCCTTTTTATTCGTTCTTGTTACTGTATATTAAGCCTACGTATAAAATGACCTATTGTGTTGCTTGGTTTATATTTCAATTTAAGTTTAAGATTTAATTAACATTTTAACAATAGCAATCTTAACCTTTAACTTTATTTTTTGTGAGCAGTTTTCCAATTAATTTACAGTTTAATTAATTTATTACCATTAAACAATGAAAATTATTACAAAACGCAATAACTTTTTCTTCTTTATTTTCTTAACCATTAGCTTGTCTCTATTTCTGAAATATCATCTCTAAAACAATAACATACCTGTTACAGATCCACCCAGCAGTGATATGGCCTGGCGCCCCATTGCCTGTAGCTGAGCGAGATGTGGATGTCCTGCGATACCACCGTCAGTACCACTACCACCAGCTCCTATTGTCTTGTGTGCCCTTTCGATCTCTCTCTGCCTCATCAACTGGCTCATAGTAGTCGAATCAATGTACTCTTGATTTGATTCATTCTGATTCGAGATGAACTTACTGACGTTGTCGATGTGCTTCTTGGTAAAGATGTGGTCTTGGATGGTGTACTTGTGAGTGTACTTAAAGTTGCACAGTTTGCACTCTTCAGGTGGCCGGGCGAAGTCCACTTCAGCGCCAAAGGTCTTGGCGTAGGCCAACTTCGATTTCTTCTCTTTGGCACGAGCATTCTGGAACCATACTTGAATCACCCTCTTTGCCAGACCAATCACTCTACCAAGCATTTCACACTCGGACATGGTCGGCGTTTTGTACTCTGCGAACAGATGCTTCATGATTTTAATCTGCAGACTGGACATCTGCGTTCGGAAGCGTTTGTTGGATGGTGTTCCGGGCTTGGAGGATGAGGTGCTTGACCCTGGTGTACCGGTGGAACTGCCTGGGGACGGCGGATTGCTTATACTATCATCCATCATTTCCATATTGTCGGTGCATTCGGAGATCGATTCCATGTCGTCCATTGACATTCGGCTATCATCTAGACCACCGATCTTCATGGGTTTACTGAGATCAAGAGGCACCTCCTCTCCATTGCCAGAGTGGCCTCCAGTTTGGGTCTGCAAAGGTTTGTTCCCTGAGCTTTCACCAGCTTTGACGCCATGACTTGCACCACTTAGTTCTTCGAGGTACTTCTTTAAAGAATCCTCGTACAACCTCTTCATGTTCACTTGCATTGGGTCGTTAACAGAGTTGGGGAAACCAAGGCTAGCGGGTGAAAAGCCTGGCATGAAAGGATTTGGCATGTTGTACGGATTTGCCATTAGCTTGTTCATGTCCAGAGATGGACTATCACTAGGGTTGGGAGGTGGAGAGCTGTCCATGGCTGCGTCTGGAATGGAATCTACATTGATTTCGCCCTTAGCCATCTCCTCTGGGTGTTTTGTAGCCAAGTGGGACTCTAATGCTGATCTTGCCCTGAATAGTGCGCGACAGAATGGACATCGCTTGTGGATCAGTTGTTGGTGTGCACGGTACTGTCCCTTCCTCTCCCGAGCTCTGGTGTTCTGGAACCACACCTGCACGACCCTCTTCTTGAGTCCAACTTCTGCTGATATGGTCTCCAGTTGTTTCCTGCTTGGATTGCAATCTACTTGGTATTTCTGGTACAAATAGTCCAGTTGCTCGGGAAGAATGGTGGTTCTAAGCCTCTTGTCCCTTGGTAGATCACTGCCGTCTTCACTTACATTGTCTTCATCTATTTCTTCCGCTTTTCTCTTGCCGGGTGATTTCTGCAGTTGGTCCCCTACACCTGGTACATGTTGTACGGCCTGAGCCATCTGTTGCTGTTGCTGCTGTGCAACATTCTGTAGCATTGCAAATGCGCTTTCAGCCGGGAATGCTGGGAAGAGATTGGGATTCATCAAGTGCACATTCTGATGTTCCTGCCACAAATCAAAACGATTGAAGACCAGCTTGCACTTGTCACATTCAAACCTTGGTTCGTCAGATTTTTCCGTCTTGATTGTAGCGCTGCCATGCTTATCTGCACTAGATTTGGGTACTGGAATGGGTAATTCTGGCTTCTTGTCTCCTGCTCCTGAGATCTGTGTGCTTGGTGTGCTGGACCTTCTTTCATGCTTAGGAGTCGCACCTGATGATGAAGAACCGCTACTTGATGTCGGGGAAATGTGTGCCGACTTCATTGGAGATTCGTACTTCATGTTGTCTCTGTCCGCTTCTGCTTGCCCATCTTTGTCTTTGTAGCAGTGTGTCTTCTGATGTTTTATCAGTTCATAATACCTTTGGAATACCGTTAAGCATCTCTTGCATTGATAGTTGAGACCTGGAGTGCGCTGGTACCTTGTTCCCGTTGGATCATCTGACATGTCTAGAGGTGGCTGGTTTTCATAGTTCTTCCTCGCCTTTTGACGTGCATTTTGGAACCATACAACTATAACTCGTGGGCTGAGATTAAGAAGCTTCGACATGTGGTCCAAGTCGTCATCTTTTGGGTATGCATTTCTTTCAAAGAATTCCTGAAGAACCTTAATTTGATAGTCAGTAAATCTGGTTCTATTCGCTCGTTTCGAAGAACCGGTTGTTGGTGGGTTGATGGCATGCGAGCTATTCATCCCATGTCCTTGGCGTGCGAGATCAAAACCTGGAGTAAGAGCTGGAGGCGTAAAGAGTGAACTGCTATTCAGAGCAGAAACGATTTCAGTGTGTGTCGCACTAGGATTGGTTGGAGCAGGTGTAGAAGGGGCGGATGTGGATGGAGTACTTGTACTTGGAAGTGACTCCAAGCTTACACTGGATGTTATGGAACTCACTGACTCTGGTCTGTCCCCGGAGTCTTGGTTATGGGAAAAGCTGTGAGAGAGATTCGCTGAACTATTAAGTGAGTGGTTTCCTGGGTTCCCAGAACTGTGTTCCGAAGTAGCCAATCCATAATGTGTGGAGTTGCTCAAACCAAATGAGTTTGTCATGCCGGAAATGCTGCT
Source organism: Haplosyllis anthogorgicola (assembly GCA_038406195.1). Classification (NCBI taxonomy): domain Eukaryota; kingdom Metazoa; phylum Annelida; class Polychaeta; order Phyllodocida; family Syllidae; genus Haplosyllis; species Haplosyllis anthogorgicola. The sequence goes on along the minus strand of JBCAUI010051111.1, from coordinate 24,800 downwards.
ACTCGACTTTACATGACTCAAGGACGAACTCTGAGACGTGTTAGGATTCTTCTCCTTCTGTGAATCAGCACTATTCTTTGAATTCTTATCTTTCTTTTCTTCATCATTGTTATTGTTCACCAGATCAATTTTTCCGGTCTTTTCGTACTCTTCTAAGTTGATTGAGGTGGAGGGTGGATTATTGAAGTTGTACGGTGAATCTTTGTTCCTCTGCCTTTCTTTAAATAGAGTGTTGCGGAACCAATGTTTGATGACCTTCTGAGGGAGACCCGATTGTTCCGACATCTTGATGATCTGTTCTTCACTTGGTGAGTTGTTGATATCAAAGTAGCCACGAAGGATCTTGAGCTGGTCATCGCTGATACGGGTTCGAGCCCTCTTGTTGGCATTGTTCTGAGCCTGTTGTGCAGCGGCCACCGCGGCAGGTGACGGGGGAGTAGGTTGCTTGCCTGGGGTACTGGCGGCTGAAGGCTGCTGCAACATCATGTTGGGGTCCAACATGGGCATGTTGGGCAGAGTGAAAGCGGCCATTTCGGGGGAGAAGGGCATCATCATGGGCATCAATGGAGGAGCCATGTTCATGGCAGCCATTGGCATGTTGAACAGATTCATGGGCATCATGTTAAAGAATGGCATCTGCATCATTTGAGCAGCTTGGAGAGCAGCAAAATCAGCTGGAGTGGTCGGAGTTGGGGGTAATGATTCTGGATCCACTCCTGGAATGGAGGTTTTTGTTACTCCTTCCGACACTGGTGTCTTTGCCGGGCCAACTGAATCAGATACTGGGGTATTAACAGGTTCAGGAGCCTGTGGTTGTTTCTTCTCATAATTCTCCTTGAATTCTTGTGAGAACTTCTCCAAGTAATCCATAGGAACAATTTCCTTATGCACCTCTTCCTGATGAGCCTTCAGTACCCAGATGCTTGAAAAGTCCTTCTTGCATGTGGAGCAACGCAACTTCGTGAGTTCTGGAAGATCTTTCTCCGCTTCTGGTTGTTTCTTTTCCTCAGAATCGTTCTCCTTTCCATTATCTTTGTCTTCATTTCCATTTTCTTTCTCCTCTTTTTCGGCTTCCTTCTTCTTACGTCTTTGATGATTCTCATTAAAGCTCATGACGCATTCAAATCCGAAGTTTTCAAGAAGATTGCGCTGAATATGTGGCTTGTACCTCATACCTCTTGGCACAGACTGGAAGCAGTGCATCTGCTGGTGCTGTACCAGTGCGTCCTGGGTATTGAAGATTGAGCTGCAGCGTAGGCAAGTGAACGTTGAGAGTTCTTTCTTTGGTTCCGTTTTCGGTGTAAGAGTACTTGGAATTTGAGCAGTGGAACTTGTTGGTGTTGAGGCTGAGGTGAGCGTCTGCGGCCTCTGGGCTGGTGTCATCGGTGGGGTCTGCAAGGGTGTTGGTGTTCCTGGCAGACCAAAGAGCATGTGTGGTGCTCCAGCCATCAATGGATTGTTGTGCTGAGCCATGATCTCAGCTATGGCCTTCTGTTGAGCCTTATTGTTGAGCTCTGGTTGTTCAATCAGAGGTTTAGTAATGTCAACCTCTCCAGTTATGGCCAGCTCATGTAGTTTACTTGCCTTTGTTTGGTGCAGTACAGAACGGATGTGGATATCCAGCGTTGCACCTTGCGCATACGACACCTTACAGATGTTACATTTGTATGGCTTGTTCACCTCATCCTCCTTTTTGATAGGGGTGCTACCAGGGGTACTGTTCACCCCCGGACTGCTACTGGATGTGGTAGTTGACGGACTGATGGCATTGCCACCCAGAGGTGAGGGTGTGCTTGTAATTGGTGCGGACTGAGAATGAGAAGGTGGGGAGTCTTCAGTTTTGATACTGGTTATTCCTCCATTTTCTCCTCCGTCTTTGGCAGCATTAGCCTGCTTTAACTTGTGCAGGTGAGATACAGAATTAAAGTGAACAAGTAAAATGTTCTTTTGAGTGAAGCTCTCTTTGCATGTGTCACATTTATATGGCCTATTAGGATCCAGGTATTTCTCCATGGGATAATTAAGTTTATCACCTTTGCGGTGCATTAAAGTTTTGTTGTGGGCTGAAAGGTAGCTCTGCTTGGTGAAAGCCACCTTACACCTATGGCACTTGTACTTGCGCGTCGGATCATTGTAGCTATCCTCGGCGATTGCTTGGCTATTAATGTAGTCCTCAAGGAACTGTTGCTCCTTGTTGTTTCCATCCGTAGCATCAGTGGAATTCTCACTATCCTCATCATTATTGGCAGTGGACATATCCTGAGTATTTTGGTTTTCATCATGCTCCTTCTTCACTTCGAGCTCATCCTTCATCTCGACGTCACTGTCAACTCTGTTGGTGTTGAAGCCGTCCATACCCTGCATTCCGAAGAGACCGAGCGGTGGAGCAGTCGCCAGTGACGTCCGGTACTGCTCCAGCTCAGCCTCCGTCATCGTATCCAGATGTGTCGTCTCCACGTGCTTCCGTAGCGCTCCGATTGACCTGAAACTGCGACCACAGACGTGACACTTAGTCGCCGCACGTATCATGTGGTAGTGCTGGTGCAACTGCAGCTTGTCCATGGTTTTGAAGGCCAGCGAGCACTGGTTACATCTGTACTTGTAAACGTGGCGGTCAGACACCGACACTTGCATTCGCTTCGCGTGGATTTCACGGAAATGCACCTGAAATGTAGTGATACAACGACTTTATATATATGCCTTTGCATCATGGTTTAATTTTTGCAGTAAGATACGAATATCATTGTTAATTGGACCGGATGATATTTCATTATATCAAATTCTTTGTTTTCCTAATTGTGCTCATTGCAAAGTAAGATCTTTAGTCCAATTACTGCTCCGTGCTTTAACTAATTATTATTCCTGACTAAATAAGGACCAGCCATCCTACTGCAAGTTAATTACAGAGGAGTTATTAAGAAACAAGAGACAGTTAATCTTCGTATCTTAATGAAGAAATGTGAAAGGCAACACGAAAACGGCTTAATTAGAAAATCCATTGTTTGTGTCATTTACTGAGATGAAAATAATCTTTGTTCTACGTTGAGATCGCGAGCTTTATTTAACTGTTAATTGTCTTTGATTACTCTTTTGTTTTGTCTCCGTCTCCGCGAAAAAAGGCCTTTTGATTTTGTAATTATCATCTCATATTTACATAAGGAATGAACTTCAATAGGTAATGGCATTAAGTGATCGTTTTTAATTCTCCAAAGACAATTAAGCTTTTTTGAAATGGAGTTGACTTTTTAATCTTTTGTGGTTTTAGCATATAACAGTATACGTTGTTTTAACATAAAGATGTTTTCATTATTACCTGAACGTTTTTAAAAATATTAAGTCAGAAACAATGGGCTTAAATGCTAGTCTGTGTAACTGAGAAAGACCTGCACCGTATCAGATTACGTATCCACAAAAGGCAATTCATTATGAAGTCTTTAGCATTTCTTTATTACGCCATTTAAAAATGAAAAAGGGCTACTTTTAAAGAGAAAACATTTCCATTTTTTACCTGTAAAGCCGAGGCCGTTTTGAAGTACTGGTTACAGCCTTTCTTCCAACACAGATACCCAGGACCCCGTGGAGTTTGTTTCAGTTCCAGATGACCCAGTTCATTCTGATGCGAGTACAAACTGTCTATGTTGGGGAAAGTCTGGCTGCACATCTGACATCTGTATTGGTCCTCTGGCTCTCCGCGTTCTGAGATTGCGACAGCATCAATTGATCCTGGATGAAACAAAAAAGTATTCAAACGTAAAGTTTTTTACCTTAAATTCGACATTTACATTTTAAATAAATGTTTGTACTGTATTGCTGTAAATGCAAATTCACTAGTTCTATAATTATTTTAATTATTTAATTAATTAAATAATTTTAAAATCCAGTTTCTAATTAAATTAAATTAAATCTTTGTAATAATAATCCTAACATCTTTTATCAAGAAACCAGTTTAATTTACTTTTGTTTTAGCTGTATACACAGCCAATAATAATATTCCTGCTAATCAAGAATTTAATTCCACTCAGCATGAAATCCGACTGTCAACTGACTTGTAATGAGACTTTTACCTAGTAATTTATAAATGAGCTTTTTTAACGACGTTCATGTGAAAGCAATACAGCTAGGAACAAAAGAATAAGATTACGTCTACTTATAATTTTACACTGCTAATCATGTTTTTAACTTCCATCATATGTAACTTGAGCTTAGGTCATTTCGTCTTTACCTTTCCTTTCTCATATTAAATTGATAGTTGTGAAAAAAATCTCATCACGATAATTAATTAAATGATTTTGTTTTGCCTCGTGAAAAGCGTTTTACCTGAACAAAAAACAAAAACTTCACAACCTTTTTTATCTTGTTTTTTTTCTAGCTATTTGCTTTAATGAGTAAACTCGCTTATAATGCGACACTTTTATTTTGTGCGGTTTTTTCTGTTTTCCGTGATTTCTCACTCGATAAAAATGCCATAAATATCGTTCTTTCATAATCACCATATAAAGACATTCTTTGGATCTTTAAAATAAATTGGTTCCACTGTTAATTACAGTTTTTTCTTATTCTTTGGGTCTTTAAAACATATTGGTTCCGCAGTTTTTCTAAAATCACACAGATGTTATCCTGCCCTTCTTCTATTAATAGTAAACGGACCAAGGCTCTTGTAAGCTTATCATATGTACTAATTAACATCAGAAGATCAACTTAAATAACAATATTACCTGAGTGTTATTACGGTAAAAATATTCTGAAAGATGACTAAAAAAGTGTTGCTTGTTTTAATTTAAATTGCCTGATGTACATTTACTTCTCACTTAAAAGTTCACGGAAATCCAAATAATATTTACTGCAATTTATATCAGTCTCATTTCCATTTCCCGAGATTTCCTTCGCTTATAATATCTAATAAGTGCAAGCGTCCAACTGGTACCTGTTAATCATGTTTTATATTTTTATCGAAGGGGGCAGGATGGAAATAAATGAGTATCACCAACTGTTCTGAGTAACTCACTGATAGGTTGTCAGTATGAGTCAAGGGGGTGCATCAGTAATAGATGGGCCTTAATTGAAGGAAACACCCTAATTGATCACTGACAAAATTTTTATGCAATGCTATCTGATACAAAACCACAACTTGTCAAGATTTTAATACCGGACAGAATCGAGGAATATGATTCATACTACAAAGTTTAAGATCCTTTAATTTCAAGGATCAATTGTGCATCAGACTCATCTTTCTGCGAGTGACGAAGGTCATTTCATTAAATTAACAGCGTGCGTAAACTTTACGCAATTTATCTTGTTGCAAACTACTATTTTTAGCCTGTTTACTTTCTGTTTGTTGCAATAAGACACTCATTATTTGTCATTGAAGCGTCTCAATAGCGCATAATTACGGCATATTGGACTTAGTCACTTGACAGTATACACACAATGGATGAGGCGAGGCAATTTGGATTTTTTCGAATTTTACGACTTTGAAAACACCATTATGTATGATGAAAATTGGATCCAAATGGGTGAAACGTCCTAACTAAGTCTACCGGATTATTCTGAAGCTGTACACATGCTTCTGGTATAATTTCTTTGCTACAACTGATGTGTTCCGGTAACTTTTTGATGCAGTTAGCTGCCAGTTGAGGTGCTCAGTAATGAATAAATTGCAGGCCAAACCTGTCTGATGCCTTGAAACAAATGGGATTAGGCCCTAAACCCTCATTTCTCCGGCACAATTAAGAGGTACCAAGCTCCAAGCTGCTCCTCCCTGATGCGGGGTGCCACTAATGTAATCCTTGACGATTATGAGCCACCCCGATCTGCTAATAATGCACTTGTTGGATACACATAACATTTCATTTTAAGTCTCAGGCTAAAACAGAAAAGATTAGAACAGAAATCATTTACACCAAATCTGGTTTTGAGTGAAATGCATCTGCTGTGTCCAAATATAAAGGGAATTTTTTTTTTGGTGGGCTAGAAGTAGCCTAACGTGTCCCAAACATAGTGTGGACTTCTTTCCAATGGACAATGGAATTGTAATCAAGAGGATTCTACATTTTTTAAGAAGGTGATATTCCTGGCTCTCTTTCTAGATTATTGAAACTGCAGGAGACTTTTTTGTAAACATTTTGCTCCACAGCAAAAAGCATAGAAATGGCCAGTGCCAATTCTTTGTGTGCCTCTGGGTGCCATTGCTGGCTGGCCACTCATACCGACATGTAATGCATAAAATACCTCCACAACCAACGCACAATTATGAGCCCTAATACATCAACTCAGAGTCGCATTGGGGCCCCAGCACAGTTCGCGGATTTTGCATTAACCTGTCACCTTTATTACATCAACATTTCAGGCCCTAACCCCTAAAGGTTGCCCCTAGATGAGGTCCCAGCTCTCCACACCTATCATAGTCATTGGCACATTTTCTCAACACGATCAAAAGTTTTTTATTGACTTGAATATTCACCGAGCTTGTTGCTTGTCACTGACCTTGAAAGGTCAAGCCTCATATAAGAAACCACCCCACGGGATTAATAATTTACAATATTGATGACTCGCAGGCTCGACCCTTTTCACTGACCTCTATAAAACATTAATTTCTTTCTTCTACTCTTGCACTTTGGGATAATTCTGTAGATAATTCATTTATTGGGTAATATGAATGTCAATATAGGAAACGTTTAAATAATAATCGTTGCAAATCATTACATTAAAGCTCACAATATATGCCACAGTATAAATCTACAACTTAGTATTTTCTATGAAGGGGTTGGCCTACCCCTACCCCTGTCCGTCCCCCGATTCGCAAAAAAGATGAAAGAAATTTTTCGTACCATCATCGCCAATCCTGATGGCATCAAGGTCGCCCATGATGTCCGATTTGGAATCGCTATCACCTTCCGACGCTGGGGTGGCGGCTCCGCTCCGGTTCGGTGTCGACGCTTTGGGCGGTACGGCTGTTGCCGTCTGATTCTGTCCCTGACCACCAGGGGGTGTTCCTGCAGCTTGTGACGCGGCCCACTCACTAGTGTCGACCATAGTGAGCAGCCTCTGTAGACCCTCGTGAGTCACGTTATGCACCTGTATTAAGTGCTTCTCGATACGCGACTTCTCCGTGAAACTTTCCTGACACAGGGGACAGTGGAGCTTCGGTTGCTGGGAGTGTGTCGCTGAGATGTGCGCTTGAAGACGTTCTTCGCTCACTGTGCTAAAGTTGCAGAATGTACACGTACGAATCTGGTCCTTTCCACCGTCAATAGCATCTGGAATGAGACAACAGGGGACTTCAGTTAGTAATCGGCTATCTTTTGTTAAAAGAAACTGAAATTTAACGTCACATTCAACATTTTAATTTTGCAACAGATGTAAAAAATAAAACAAAGAGACGCGAAAATTGTCATGCACCGTACAAAGACGTTCCAGCTACTGCCTACATAGGATACATGCAGAAGTGTATAGGCTATTAAAATATAACTGATCTTTTGTGTAATTCTTGTTCTCCACATTTTACGTGACTGACTCATTGGCACGAATTCGTGTTGTCTATATTACCACTGAGGAGAATAGTAACGAAATGATATATCCACAAATTAGTCTAGTATTGGCAAAGCAATCTACAGTCAGCAAAGCAATTTTTACGCAAAAGAGAAACTTAATTTTTTAGGTAACAGGCTCTGTGCTCAGGTGCCCCTGCCCATCAGTAGGACATGTCTGTACATTACACGTCCTTTCACCTATGTCCCTTATGTCATGTGTGTACAGTTTCAAAGCTGCTTGGCCTCAACAAAATTACTTATGTACTGCAGTGTAAAAACACGCCATCATTAATATTTGAATGCTTCCTTTGCTGTACATGTTGATTATTAGCTAACCTTTTCAATGGTAGATTAATTATTACTTTCTGCCTTTGTCACCGGTAAGTTATGACAAACTTACACTGTAGCAAGCATGTGCCAATGACCTCCTTTACAAGGCTGATGAAAAACCTTTATGCTCCGCAATAATATTCCATGATAATGACAAAGCTGCTACTCAAAACCGTACTGCAAATGAAGTCATGTTAATTGGAATATCACAAGTCACGACCTTAATTAACGTTCCTCATTAATTTCTACATGCCTCTGTTCTTGACAGTCTTGTAACGGGCCACAACCTCCATTGCCATTGTCTTGCGAAAGTTCTTGTCGGAGCAAAACCCAGGATCTTGGTAGTTCGCAAAGTAGCTCTTCATTCCTGCATTATCTCTTGGCTTTTGACTGCACTTAGAGTTCGTTTCGCTTGTTCTCTATCCCCTACACTAAGCCAGGGAAACAAGCTCTGCACTACTGCTATGCATATCATAATCACGCTTTAATTAGGACTGGAAATTTGTTGTAGGCCGGTGAGTGACAGTTCATTAGTGTGTTAATTTGGGTTGATCCCCCTGCGCTTGGGAACGTCTCAATGAAGGGCATTACTCGGCGTAATCAACTAAATATTCGATAGCTGAAGAGGCCAGGACGGCCCCTATAGACTAGTATAGTGCTTGTCAACTAAAAAGCTCGCCAAGTATTTTATTTTCTCTCCACTGAAGGGGGCACCCTCCCCTCCTGAGGCCCCAATATAACAGTTGCAGTATTCATCATCACTGGGTGTCACTTGAAATATGTTACCATACCCCTCATGACTAATTAGGAAAAAAAGCTTTCTGATTAAGTCCACTTTTGAGTTGTCCAGGGGACGTGCTGGGTGAAGTTTTGTTTTAGCTACGCTGCTTTCAATTAGGCGGCCTAATCACGAAATGGACTTTACAAAAAAGCAGCAATTTGACGTAATTAGCAATGCAATCTACTTCCATTGTGTTTCCCGCCTGCTTTTTTTTTACTGCCAAGCGACCCTGGCTACTACAACTGCAGTCTAAATGAAGAACGAAAAAAGCCTTTTGCTGATTGACCACTGGTAATATTACAATTTCCCCCTGCCTTGGCTAAATTCATTTCTGATTTGCAGATAGACGTGTAGTACAGCAGGCGGCTATTAGTTTACCGCAGCAGACTCTGACTGCGCATCTGACAATTAAAATAACTTTACACAAGCCTCTAGCCGACGCAATTGTTGCAGAAGTTGCAGGGAAATATCAATTATTACTTCTGCAGGGCCTGTCAGCTCATATTTAGGTCCTCCAAGTCCCAATAGTTGCGGGGCCACTCAAAAGAAGGGTGGTCATTATTTTGACGTAAACTCCATAGCTATCATGCCGCTTAATGAATTTGGGCCAGCATAATTCCACTGCTGCCACATAATATAATATGATTTCTTTCGGAAAAAGCCGAGGAGAGTTTTTTTCCTTCTTTCTATGTGTAGGGAAGGTAAAGAAAGCGAGTAAGCTCATGCAAATTCTAAATCGAGGGGTTTTCTGTTAAAATGGAGAAGCACTTTAGAAATAAGGCAGGGTTTGGTAATTGACACTAATGACCATACGAAAATGGGGAACTCTCTCCCCAAACCAAACCAAGGCCTTCACTGTAAGCCTCATCATACCGTATTGTTCCTGAATAAAGTGCCGTCTCTAATTAAAGCGCCCCCACGTTTTTTTTCCGGCAAAAAATTAAAAACCAGTTTATCGTTCAACATTTTTGCATGAAATTTTATTAGCATAACCAATTATTTGATCAATCTGAATTATATTTTCCACAAACTTAAATGTTTTTCTTTTAAATTATTGGACTTTGGAAAGTTTAGTAAACAACACAGTGCAATAAATATGTCACCTTTGTACAAGTTACCCTGGTTAGGTAATCAAAGCATCAAACTTTACATTTGTCATCGATGAATGGTGTCCGTTAAAATTGGTGTTACAATAATTCCAAATAAAGCGCCTCGTAGAAATTGGTCTAAGCGCCCGGCGCTTTATTCAGGAACAATACGGTATTTGCTTTAATGCAGATTTGGACTAATATGCAATATATCATGTCAGATGCAGGCCCAGCAAGAACGCTGGCCTTTGCCCTCTAGACACAAACTTATCCAAAGACATCAAATTAGACCCCAAGAAAATTATTCCTGCCTTCTAGGAGCCAAGCTTACAGTTCGCTGGCCAGCCCAGCCCAATTATGTAAAAAAGATTTGCGAGCTACAACGAAAACATTGTCCATATTGGGGAAAGTGCAGGCCTGTAGTGTGCTGTGACACAACCCAGAGGGAGGGGGACCTGATAAAGTTTGGGCACAAACAAAATTTGAGCTGCTTCTGCCATCACAGAGTTTCATCAAGAAATTTGCCGTTCGTCTGGATGTTAGATTGCACAAATATTATCCACTTAGACTAAAGGGAGCACCCATTGCGTCCTGCCAATGCCTAAAGGCCAAGCCTGACCTTTGAGTGAAGTAAAAGGAGAGAAAAAATCCTGCTATCTCTCCCCCCCCAATACTTTAATCCCACACACAACCTTCCTCATCATAAGATTTCTTTTAGCCTGATCTAAAAAGCTGAATTATTGCACTAATTTTCCTGTTCCTAGCTGCCTCCTTCTAGTGGCATTTATTTGCGCATTTAAAAGGGGAACTCACTTCCACTTCTTCCACCACTCCATCGGCAATTTTCTTGTTAAAATACCCCAGCCACTCACAACTGACAAATATTTGATGTATATCCCTTCTCGCCAGCTTTGGAATTAATATATTTTGCCTCTCATTAACAGCTAAAATAATATTGATTCGTCTGATTGTAATTTGGCTATTGCTGGCCCCTATTAACCAATGGACCAGCTCAATGAAAGAAGAATAAATAAAAAGACTCCTGGTCCAAGCAGAAAGACTTTGATGAGAGGTACCATCGAGAGGTCACTGCCGAAAAAGTTCACTGATACCTATGATAAACAGAAATATGTTTTAATAATCAAGGTGCTTTTCATTTGCGTATAGAGCAAATCCATTAAGACGGAAAGTCCTGTCTAGTTATTAGCCGCAGAAAGCCTTATTATTCTTGCTGGGCTTCAAAGAGCAAAATGAGACAAAGAGCAAACTTTCTCATTTCAACTCTGGCTAATTAGGCTTGGCGATGGTTATTAACGACTGCGTTTGAGGCTTTAGAAAATGAAACGCAGCAAAAAATGAATTTGTATCTCGAGCTGACTGGCCTCTGTCATTAGTCCAAATGAATACATTGGTCTAGTTTGTCTCAAGAATTTTTTATCACGTTTTTTCTTCTTCATCTTCTTTTGTGGCTGCGCTCACAAGAAGCGAACCAGACTTGGGCATAATTTTATCCATTGTAACAAAAACCTCTGAGAATTACAACAAAAGACATTTGCCAGCAGTCTGCGATAAAATTGACAAGTTTTTCTCTCTCTCTCTCTTGCTTTCTACAATGAAAGAAAGTGTTCTTGGAATGTTTTTAACAAATAAGAAATTCATTCCTTGCTTTGGGAGTTGCATTTCTCTCGACGTATACGTATAATTACCATTGTATTAGTAGATATGAGACTAATTGACTTGCAAATCACAACTACAGGATTTAGATTATTTTTCTTCCAGATTAATTGAAGTGGGTGCTGTTCAAGCTTGAAATAAGAAGAGAATTTAAATTGAGAAGACCACATACCTCGATATATAAAGGTCTATCTTGACTACTACCGAGCAGTATTTAATTAAGAATCTAGGATGATTAAATGAGTTCAAGTGCACATTCCATCGAACTTTAAATTAATATATGAAGAAACAATGTCCATTCCTTAACACTGAAAAACTCGTTTTTGTTTTGCACGTAAAATAGTTTTCTAAAGTTAATCAATTTCTAATACTCATGTTAATATAATTAATGTAAATTTGCAATATGACTAGCAAATATGGCACCTGTGGTAACTTTATTGCATTTTACAGATATGAAACGCAAAGTACCATTTTCCTCTTTATTCGTTTAAACGATCTTAATTTGCACAATTATAGTGTAGTTTTTATCTGCATGACTCATTAAAAACCGTCCTAATTGTTCAATTTTGTTTTATACTTTGGTTAAAGCAATTACAACAGCCTGTTGTAACAATTCTGTGATACTTTAACAACTAATGTAATTTCATTTGCCAACCACAACCATTATAATTCCACTCTACTATACACAATATCTTAGAGAAAAAACATCTGATTAATAAAAGAAACGTACTGCCGGAAAAAAACGCATCATAACAAAATACCACAGTTGCTTTGGGCGTAAATTACTTCAAACCTTTCAAGCGCCATGGCACAAAAATTAGCTGCCTGAAAACACGAATGTCACCCCTCCCAATGTCTTTTGTCTTCGAAACAAACCTTTCTTGCCAGATTTTCATGAGGTGGTAATTTGCCCCCTTATCAACTATAGCACATATAGTAATTACCTGTTATCATGAAACCCTGGCTGAGAGAACCTACATGACAAAAATCTACATCCAAGACAACCGGTCGTTTTGCTACGCAGAAAACGGAGTCCTTAATTAGGCAGTCAGTCATGTATACTATTATATTTTGGGGCCACCAACTCAACTAGAAAAAGGAAGTTGATCATGAGAGTCGACCTAGTTACGACAGTCTAATGGAATGCTGCCATTCGAATTATGGGACAATGTGCAAAGCTGCTTCATGTAGTCTACTTTCTACAAGCTGCTTCGGTAGCTTTCAACAATCCAGACAAACTTTATTCCGTTCTGATTTTATCCACTGACAGTGTTGCGAGCACAACCGTGTACGTATTCTGTCAGCCCAAGTTTTTTTCAAAAGCCATTCAGGCATTTGATGTTTGGTCAGTTCATGATAAAACGGGTTAATCACCTAAACTGACCCCGCACTGTCTGCTTATATTTCTAAAACAAGATTCGGTATTTAGACTTAGTTTCGGGAAAGTAGGACATGAATAAATACACATTAGCAAGCCATAATATCCAATCTTTTAACCCCATGCTCTGTTACAGAACACTTATTTACTTTCTTGTGAAAGAACTGACACGCCAGATAAAATTCTTCCAATGTATTTAGTGATGATATTCATTTTCCATCCTCCTATCATGCTACAGAAATAATTTGGTTGAAGCAATAAAGACATACCTCATGACATGCTCTATTCACTGCACCAGGTCACTTGTTTCTTGTGCCACAATTTGCTTTGTCAAATGAAAAACTTAAGTCTATTTTACCAGCAGGGTAACAAAATCCCCCATGCATGGCTAGTTGCACCAGTACTTGTCCCGCTCTGTCATTAGAATTTGTGTCCTTTTGATATTGCCTGCCAGTCTGTGTGAATGCTTGATCACTAATGAATAAATGAACTTGGTTTTAGATCCTTGTATGTTACAACAGTAAAGACATCATATTCACGTCGTGTTTTGGAGGCCAAAAACACACACATAATATATTCCACCATTAAGTAGAAAACTGATCACTTAGACAAAGTGTTGTTTTACTTAAGATCTCTGGCCAATTACTGAAGTACTAAGTATTCCTCAGCAGAAGTAATGAGCTTCTGAATAACTCCACATCTTAGGTTTCAACTCCCTTCATTAGTCGGCCATGTTGCTTGATATGTTATTTTGTCTTGGTTGTATAATGGTGTCATTTCACCCAGTTGAGCAGTATATATATCCGTTTCGGTGCCATTATTTAAGGGGCCCCTAATTATGGGTCTACAGGTCCTGTCTTGCAGCAGAGAATATTGGAATCATTCAATCTTGACAATTAGAGTGCTTCGAGACAAGCCTTGCCATTGGCTGGCTGTTTCAGTAGAAACAGAACAAGAGGCCACTTTTTATTCCTTCGGCATGCACTAATGATCGTCAACGGACAAAGGACTTGTCACCACTAACTACCATAAGCAAAACAAAAGATCTCCTGTAAGTGCAGTTAACTAGATCTGTCCATCAAATGACCTCTGTTACTTAATTGTTTCAAAGTCCTCGACTGTGTCAATGTTCCCAGCACATACCCAACATTCCTAGTTGTAAACAGAGGCTTAATTAGCCGTAATTACGAAGCCACATTCCTTTTGACACCATTTCATTAGTTTTCACGAATTCCTCTCTTCTCTCCGCTTCTTCTCTGTTTCAGGCCGTGATGACGTTAACTGCCTATTCTCTGAGATCACTGATCCCTACCGAGGCCCCTTCAGCGCAGTTGAAATGATATTAAACCCTTAAATAATCACCTTAGCTTTTATTATTCAGCTGACCCCCATTTAACAACCCCCTCTTCTCAAACTGTGGTATGTCCTGCTTAGCAAAGTGGTGTCTATTCTACAGAAAACAATACCCTGAGCTCCCCAATCCCACCCAGCCTCCGTAATGTTACATAAAACTTTTCACAAACAATTCGTGGGAGGTGGAACGTTTCGTTTGGAAATTGTTTCGCCTGACTCACTCACTCATTCTATACATGCGCTACTACATTGTTGCTGCTTTATGCTTTACCCCTAACCAACCTCATTAAGCATTTCACTAGAAAACTTTTAATGAAAAAATAATTCCCACATTAAGTACGTTATCAGTTGTGACATGTGCGTTCAAATTACGGGCCATGAAACGAACCACATATCATCCTATTTTCGTCTTCTGTTGAGTTATTCATTACTAAAAATCATTTGTACGTTTTTTTCTTCAAATGAAATTGGATTGTTTAATTACGAGCTATAATATAATGTAACAACTTGAGATCAAAACCAATGTACGCAACCGCTAAAAAGTGGCGTTTGATATGAATTTTCCTCTGATGAAATAATGAGTTTTAAGAATCACAATCATTCACACTGGCTTAGCTAAATTAAACTTTTAATAACTTTGATTACTTGTGTAACACTACACCGTTGGCTTAATTTTCTTTTGTTATAAATAATATAAAAAAACTTAAGTCACAACTCCAATTAAATAGTAAACTATTGATGATCTAACTGATTTAAATGTACAAATTAAATCGAACCGAAGTACAGAGCAAAGAGATCTATGAAAATGTACTGTACCTTTTATGAGAAGAACTGGTCATATTATCCTTTATGCATATAAAATGTAATGTTTCATACAATGCTTCCACCTTTCATGCTTGTCCTACATTAAATGAATTGCTGATATATCTAACTCAGGGCCCAGTGCACCTCTCTGAAGTGTTTTTTGAAATACTAATCCAGCCAACAAGCCCGTCTTGAAAAGGACTTGACATTTTTAGCTACGCTAAAGTAATTTGCATGAAAATTACCTCTGCCCTATTTATATAGGTACGTACAATCATCTCGGGTCTCTCATTTGACTGAATACCTTTAGTTGTTTTCTCTCTATAGAACAGAGCGGCCTCAAGCATGCCAACTCAACAATGTAATGCTTGACTGCCTTCTTCCCAAAGCAAATATCTCCACAAACATTCTTTTTTAATAGTTTCCTTAATTGCAAATAGCTAATCAAAGTGCATCTCTGCCTTTGAAAGAGACGCAAAAAACTTAGTAGGGCGTGTTTCCCACCTTGTTTTCCCAGTCCTGGGGGGACGGTCCCTCAGACACTGACAATGTTGAATTGTTCAATTGGTGCTGTGTGCTATGATAGTAGTCAACTACAAAGATACAAAGTTGTAACATCAATAACTGCTGCTTATTTTTTCGAAACTAATTTTTTCGTGTCCTAAATGAAATACCTTATACAAATTAGTGCCATTTTAAAAATCGGATAAAGACTGGCAAGTTAATACAACAATATGCAGTGAAAATTATTGTTACCTGTTTTGTCTACACCCTAAAAACAGTTGTGGTTGCTATCATTTTACTGCACAAAATATTTCCAACTTAGCTATCGTACTTATGTGACGAACACCTAATTGCAAATTTGCCTATCACTACATATATTCCTATCTTAATTCCAACATCACATGTTATATAAAACAATACAAACACAATACTTCATTAGTAGCTGTGCTGGTCAAAGTTTTGTTTGAGCACTAATCATTCGACAGCATACTAAAGATAGTTGTGATCATTTTCATCTACGCACATTTATTCTTATATTCAATATTTACTGTTCAGTGTGTAAGCTTCATTATTCCATTTCAGTAACTTTTTTTTAAAACCTATCATTAACGATTATTTGATACATCTTTGTTATAAATTTAAGTCTGTTGCCTAATTTTCCATTTGAGTTGTAGTTTCTATTGTCTACCTTTCACCTGAAAATCGTAATGACCTCTCGCATTGTTTTACCTTCTATTTCACCATTCTCTCCCCACCTTTTCAAATTTAATCTTTATGCCCGTCTATTGACACCAATAGCCAGGCTCAGCATCGGTAATTTGGGGTTATGGTGACAAGTCCTGCGTAATTGACGTCATAATATTGTCCCATTTCAAACTAAAACAAAAGCAATTTTACTCCGAAATCACGGTAAATTACCTGGCGCATTTGTAGGTGTGACAGTCTCATTGATTACACTTCCCACTTAATAATAGTGACAATACAACGGAAATTGGTGAGCAGAATTTTAAAACCAGTCAATATTATAGCTAAAACGATTCCATTTCAAACATGCCGAGAGTATCTTCCAATTAGCATTTAAGGATATTGTATTCTGTACATTACCACAGTCATGAATACGTGTAGATTTATAGATCATGCAAAACAATCAGTTCACAAAGAAAGACTACGGAAAAAAATACTCCGGAAATGATCAAATGATGGCAAATTACTGAAATTACATGACAACGTTACTTAAGCCTATTCATTAACTTTTATCAATACTCGTATCGACATAGAAACTTGCAACTTTCATAAACGCAACTATTGATTGAAAAAGGTAAATGCACCAAAACGTACTAATTAGCTCTTGTTATCAACGTTCGAAGGTAGAACATTGGTTTTAAAATAATGAACAAAAAAGCACTTGTTTACGTAATAAACAAAACATTGGCCAGCTAAAGACATTTTTGCTTCTTTTCATTTAAGAAAAAAGGCAAAGATGTAATTTTCAATGATCAATGCAATTGTTCTCACATGAACTACATACACATAACATGAACAATATCAAAAGCATACATTTCATGCCCTCAAGAGGGCGGGGTGATCACATATTTAAAGCACTAGAGGGAGCAGCAGCAGCACAAATACAACTACAGCCCACTGCAGTAAGTAGCCACTAGAGGTAGCTGCAAACAATTTCTACCAGGTGGAGCCAAAGTAACATGAGAGTCACATTGCCTCTGGGTCTGATAAAGAAACAATAATAGTAACACACTGGACCAACTAAAAGCAGCTTTGTTTATAATTAGAAAGTTTCTGGAATGCTTACAGGTCCAATGCGTCGGCAGAGCTATTGCCGCGGCGGGGTGATGGGCGGCGAAGGCAGCTGCATCCATCAGTGTCCCACCCAGGGGTGCGGGGTAGTGCCCCATGAGGGCAGCCGCTGCTGCATTTGTAGCCACTGCTGCCACTGTACTGCTAGTAGCACTAGAGGTGCTGTTGACACCTCCAGAAGAAGGGTGATGATGTGGTAAGTGGTGATGGTGGTGATGTCCCGAAGAAGGGTGCTGACTGTTGCCAGTTACTGAGTGGCCTCTGTGATGGTGGTGGTGATGGTGTGGTCCTTTCTGTTGGACCACACTTGGTGGCACCACAGCTCCACCACTCAACTCACTACCTCCCCCGTTTGCCATGGCTGCGTACACTGAGCCACCAAAAACAGATGCATAAATAAGTCCATTGATACCAATAATCTAGTTATGCTACAACTACTGAGACCCCCAATTACCAGTGCAATGAATTAAGACAGAATATTTCATATTTTTGGCATGTTAAATACAACACAAAAGTTCGAAAGTAAAAACAGAAAAGGTCCTGACTTGACATTTGAGGTGAAAACGTGTTTTAAAAACATAAAACAAGGTCTTGTTCAAAACATGATTTTAACTCTGATTGACCCTTCAAAATTTAATTTAATTTATCAAAAGGTCAATGGCACTTTCCAAATGGAGATTTGATTCTCATGTGGACCACATCTTTTATAAAAACAAAAAACTCTCTCCAAAAAGGTCAGATAAAATGGCAAGATAAAAAAGCCAAACTGTTAAAGGTTGACAAGTCTAATTGGATTCCTTTAACATACGATTCCCTAAGAGAATTCAATATGTATATTAAGAGGATCTTTTCCTTTTAATTAAAGTCTTAACAGAGCTATCTGAAATGTTAATTAAAGCCACTTAAGGCCTGTTGAGGGTTCAATTTTAGTTTAATCACTGTGCAGCAAGGCCGAATGTTGACGGGACTTTTGTCACAGTTAGTACATGCTGCCACCTATGCAGGGATTTTAATGTCCTTGGAGGGAACATTATGTCAAGTATTTACCCCAATACCGCACCCCTGGTACATCAACGTTATTCCAAAAGGCGTAAAATAGCAAAGTGTAATGGGATTAGACAAGACAGTTATGTTTTATATTCTATTTTCGATTGTTTTAAGCTCAAAATCTCTTTTAACAAATGGAAACGTATTGCCAAAGGCTTTTAGCATTTATCAACAAACATCACTGATTACACAGAAAAGCGATACACATTTAATTCAGTTTAGATTAAACTTTTTGAAAGAAATCCAATGATTAAAGGACGTATGAATTTATTGTAATAATACTCACTTTGCATGTTCTGCATGTTGGCCATGAGTGCATGCTGGAATGCTGGGTCTGGCGTGAAGCCCTTTCCTTCCCCGTCAACCATCCCATCCTCGGGATCTTCTGAAATCAGAAAACAAAAATTGTTGAAACTTTCAATTAACTTTTGCTTATTTTTTGAATCAGTAAATATGGTTTGACACATACACATGAAACCTTTAATGTAAACATGGCAAATGGCCAACAGGAAAAGTGCCCACCACAATCCTTTGTTGAGAGGAAAGTACAAGAAGTCTGTTTGCATGATTAAATGCGAGAAAATTCACCGCTTCTGGCTGAATTGATTAGGTTTATTTCGCCTTGTCGCTTGATAATTATACATTTTGTAACATATAATTTCCAGTTCACAATTTCGTCGTTACTTTCAAGTCTCATGTGGTGCGAAAAATCAAATGACAAAATCGATATACACATTGTTTTTATGCTCACAAAGGCTTATCCAACAAGAAATATACCTCGCACCTGATTATGTAGAAAAATGACAATTCTTTGAGCTTGAATACGTTTTACTGCACTGTTAAGAACATAAAACGTAAATAATTAGTCATTTTATCTGTTTCTTGTCCTTAAACGTCCAACACAAGCAGACATATATCTTTTTAAGTTCTTTCCACAGACACTGCATTTTAAGTTGCATGCGTTTTAACTATTTACAATGCACATTAAAATGGCGCATACAATTCGTAAATGTACTGTCGTTAATGTTACTTTTAATGATTAATTCGCAACCAAGCTGCTTTGTTATAAACATGACCTCAGATAGACAACAATTTGCCATTAATATTCAATACCGACAACATGGAAACAATTGCCTGCTTTTCACTGGTGTATACATCAACGCTTGCACTTTCGATCCGCTAATGAATCCAGAAATTAAGGTTAATTGACTTCGCCGACTCTTGTTTTGTGAGGAAAAATATTACTATCAATTATGTACTTATAATTGCTGTGCACAATTTTAGCCGGAGATGAAAATAAAGATATTTATCCGGCGTCGGAGAAAGTTTCTTGTTTCATATTGTGTATTGTGCATTTGTGTCATTTGACTGAATTATTTTTTTTTCTTTTTTAAATTACTCGTGTTAATTTGCAATGCCATTCCATTTTGTATTATTATTGTATTACAACTGTTATTATGAAAATCTTTGGCTCTAATTAACTAATCATAACTTGTATTTAGAAGCGGGAAGGCAATGTATAAAATAGTCCAAAGTCTGAACTTTAATTACACACACTTTTGCCTTTTTCTAATTAAAACGGAAATTAGAAGCAGTAGCTTTGTTGCTTGTTTGACCCGCACTGTATTGACAGCTAATAAGTTGCATTAACCCCATTGGATTAAAACCTAGAAAAATAGCTGAAAGAGAGAAAAAGAAAACAAATCCGAAAAAAGAGAAAAGGACTACTTGAAACACAATTAGAAAGGTCATTTTGAAGGTGACATTAAAAACACGAATTGCTCGGACACGATCGGTTTTTTTATTAACTACATTTCAAAAAGTATCGTTAGTGCAGCCTTTTAATGTAATTTAAGAAAGGTGAGGTGCCACTAACAGCCTTTTTAGTACATTTAATACAATTTATGAAATTAGACACTGAATTAAAGTAATGTGATCCCAATTTTGAAATAACAATAATTCTTTTGACATAAACGGTTAGCCAAAAGTCACTTTAAAACGTGCACTGTTGTCTTTTTAACAAAACAAATGTCCTTAACTTTTATTATCCATTGAAATTAAGTCTTTTTTAATCCACCGAAGTTTTAAACTTTTGTTAGACCTGGAAATTTCAGACCCTGCTGAAACACTCGAAGAAAAGAACTTCTCTTATTGAAGAAAAAATTAATTTTCTCTTTGGCATGTACACTATTCTTTCACTCGAAATTTATTAGATATCAACAGCAGCACGAACAAAACAGTGCCCTTTTCGCGCATAAAAGAGTCTGATTTTGTTCCTCATTTCAATTCAGTAACAATAAAATGAGAAGATTTTACCTTTATACATAGACAATTAACCACTTGGTAAAGAATACGTGAGCAAAGAAAATCTTCGTCACGTTTAAGTAGGGAAAAAGTTTGTTCCCCGTATTAGAAGAAAAAAAATAAAATCACATTATTTGTCTTTATTTTTCAAATGTTTAAAAATCTTGTTTATTAGATCTCCTTTTTGAAACCACGCCCTTTTTTAACGCAGACAACTAAAATTTATATAACCTGATTCATTCAGTGATTCTCGCATTACGAAACTAATTGGAGCCAAACGTTCAAAAGGAAAATATCGCATTTTTATCAGGTAAAAAGGACATTCAAAATTGTTGGCAAAATTATGCGTTATTTAAAGGAGGAAAAAATTGCGCACTTGATCACCCATGCACATATAATTTAACAGGTAATTATATAGTAAACGTCACTGTCAAGATGACGCTCAGGTGAGACTAAAAAAAGTTAACCAAATTAAATGTTGCAAAAAATACCGGGCTGTCTGTTGTACTTAAATGAATCGAATTATAATGACACACACAAAATACCTCTCTTAAGTTTTGGCACAATTAGCATGTATGTTACACCGCTTCACAAAAGAAGCTGCTTCGCTGCCGTAAGCTTTGGCTGTTTTTTAAAAGCCAAATGTGGCAGCATCGGATCCAGAAATTGGTTAGGGGGGGGGCCAACATGGCGGCCAAACATGTTTTAACAGGCCAAGGGCGGGGTCCAAAATGGCGGATAAACATGGTTTAACAGGGGCTAGGTGGGGCCAAGGCCCCTAAAGCCCCGCCCCCTAGATCCGCAGCTGCTTGAAGTCGTGAAGCTACTTAATTACTAGTACCTGCCAGTTATTAGATTACAATTACCTACACAATCCAGGTGCCTGTCAGCATAGCTTTTCAACCTGAAACTAAGTAGCCGTCTGCAGCACATTTTTGTTGCATAGTTCATGTCCAATAAAACGAAGAATCAAACAAGACTTAAGATACTTTGTCAAGGTTTTCTTATTGATAAGGGAAACAATGAAGTAGGAATAATACTCCATGTATTGTGGTTAAAGTGTATATGTGAACATTAAGGTAGCTATGACCTTTTGAAAGGATCCGTGTAATGAAATTTTAACTTATATGTCTTAATTTGGAAAGGTCCCATTGTTATCTGCATAATTTCATGGTACTTCTTCATTTTATTTTAATTTCTCTGTTCAGCTTTTATGGGATTAGTCTAATAAAAGGTCTCTGCTTGACAACCAGTGCGTTTAACCACGTTATACTGTTGCACATCAGATTGAGTATCACACATTGTTGCGCAAGTATAAGGACTTACGTGACTACAAAAAACAAGAGGGAACAAGAAAAATTGATTAATTGATACTTTTTCGAGAGAAATGCTGATGAGCATCAAAAGTGGTTTCCAATTTGCAACTAATTGATCCTTCGTGAAGATTTCCAAAGCTAATTTTAGATAACAGCGAGTTACAATTTATGTAAATCGCATTAAAAATCAAAACTTTTAACAAATTAATCTGATATAAAAAATAATTCAATGGGGTTTATAGCCCTTTCTTCGTCATCGCATCCATATCAGCATCATGTTACCATCCTATGTGAAAATATTTTTATCAAAAGAACAACTTGTCTTGCTCCAAGAGTATTTGCTGTCCATGTACTTGGTCTAACTACGATGGTGTCCCTGTCGTACCTCCCTGTCGTAATCAATGTGAACGCTTGGATCTTATTCAAGCGTCACATTATTGACCAGTATGGTGGGTATGCGTTTAAGTTTAAGGCTTCCCACTTTCAAACAATCATACAGACACACACTGGCTGTGCTACTGTTCAATGTACTAACAGGTTTAACTAGGTTTCGTTCACGAACTCTAGGCTTATATGCGCGAGTGGTGGTGCAGGGAAGTAGATCTGCATGCCTAAACAAATAATGTGTTCACTTTTGCTTGAAGAACCAACTGGATCTATCACTATCAAATACCCACCTTCACCAACTTCTTTTACGCAACCAATAATTGCATTCATTGAATATTTATGAACTGCCTCAGATAAGATTTTCCTCGACTTCACATTTGACAGTTCTGAACCCATTAGGGAGTAATGTGTCTGTCAGAGGTGTAAATGGTGTCTAGGTTTCTGGGTGAAATAAGAATGGTAATTGGATATGGTCGTGCTCTGTAATGATGATACTGACAATTAAATACTCACAAAGCTATGAAATGACATCTGTAGGGTCCCTGTAGCCTCCTTAGTATTTTTCCTCATTTAAATCTGATTAAGTTACATCCAATGATTCGTCTGTGAAATAAATAGGATAAACCATAAACCAACTGCATTTAAACATAGGGATGGTACCAAAGAAAAGAGTTTAGTAGGATAATAACTTACAAAAATTCTTCTCAATAATCAAGCACATTACACAGAATTCGTATCAACTGTGTACATAAGGGTACATAAGGGAGATATCTCATACGAATTTCATGTACTGATTTTTGCACATACCATACCCTTAAACTGTCCTTTATTCGACGATTCCTGCTTCTTAACACAACCTTAAGTTTATTCACGCACCCAAGAGGATACTTTGTTGTTATGGATGTGGTCATCATAAAGTCTGTGCAACAATCCAGAAATTAACATCTGGAACATTGAGGGACCAACTATATTTGAGTCATATATTGTCACCTTAGATAAGAAACATTTTCCATTTTTCACATGGCTAGCGGTGTCAAACATGGTGGTGTCCAACACGGAACTTTCAGGCGAAATCGAATAGTTTTCTAGGAGTTCATTTCACTAAAATAATCCTTTGGCAGACCAAAATGAAATGGTCCATTTTCAAAGTTGAGTTATTGTACTTTTAGATTTAGATCTACCAAATTAAAGATATCAATGATGATACAGATGTTTTACGGACAATTTTCGTGGGGTAAAAAACAATTATCTATCTGTAATTTATATTAAGTAAATAAAACCATTTATTCCGTCTGTGCACGATGAGCAAAAATCACGAAACAGAGACATTTGGATATTTTAATGACATTACACACTTAATGTAGTTTCGATTACACCTATCGTGATAGAGCAAGCGCGGCTTGGAGTTTTATTTGCTATGGCTGCTTAGGATAAATTTCTTCTATTTAGAATTAGATAAAAATCCTGAATTGCTGATGTGTTTTTGTTGCTTGTAAAGGGATTATAGACAAGATATGAACTTTTGAAACCTGATTTCACCACGATATAAGAACCACTTAACACAGCTAAATGTGGACAGAAATTAGATACGTGTATCGCAAAAATGCAATTCAGGTATCACGTATAATTCTGATCCTTGTATTCCATTGTATGGACATAAAATCCCTGTTTTGCATCACTTTAAAACTTCTTTCAGCTTTACACAAGTGTTGCATGTTCATCATCGTAAAGATAATCATCTTCATTTAGATCTCAACAATATTGACTTAGAAGTGTCATTACTCACTTCAGTAATGGTTTGGTAACCCTATGTTCCCATCGCTAGGCGATGGCGTAGATCTAATCCAACATTGTAGCAGCCAAAATCAAATTATGCACCGGGCAAAGTATATCTCATTACTAATACAATAAGATTACCAGACATAATTATTGAGTTCAGTTGGTTCTTAGATATCGTGATGGCGACGACCTATTACTTTCCTACAGACGGTGTCTACAGAAATCAGACCTGTGACGACACTTAGATTCAACAATTACACTAATAGACAGTAGTAAACGAATAATTGAGACTTTTCGTGTTAGGAGTATCTCAGAATAATCTGAAAGCAACTAAATTGAAAGAAAAACATGTTACATAATTTTTAGATTTCATTGCCATCAAATGTAATGTACATTAGATGTCAGATAAAGGTTTCAATTGAAAAAAAAGACTACTGATTTTGCACTGTAAATTCATAGCAAGAATTTTGTTTCTCATGCAAATGCTATGGGCTGTATCTGAAACCTAGTGGAGCACGAAAGACACTTACGAGTACGGATACTTCTCTTTTCTACATGTGATCAAGTCGGTATTAGATCTATCATTGACAGATCCAGGATTTCCCGTAGGGAGGCGCCCGGCCCGTAGGGAGGCGGGGGGCGCCAACCCAATTTTCACCTATTTTCGCCCAAAAATTGGGAAAAACTGCATGAAAATGAAGAAAATTTTGG